>CAUYUJ010008313.1:370121-417621 GCA_963575745.1 Prorocentrum cordatum
GGCCGGGCCCGGCTTGAGCCAGGCACGGCAGCGGTGCATGCTCGATATACATCTCGCCTTTAACCTTCTCCGTTTAAAGTCGGAGGGGGAGGAGACGAGCAGGCACCGCATTTCTACATTACACGGAAAAACAGTGCTAGGCAACGGCGGCTGCCTACAAGGCAAGGGCGCGCGAGTAGCCTCGCTACCGGCGAGTTTCCTCGCTACTAGAGCGCACCTGCACGCGGGTTTCCCCGCTAGCTCGGGAGGCAGGGCCGTCCTGAGACGACCTGCCCGCCCTATACGGTGTATGTTTCTTCAGCTCGTGCTTGAAGGATTGCTGGCCGGCCATTACTTGTAGGAGCAACGCGCGGTCCATACTACCTTTGGTATGACCATCGGCAGTCATATCCCGCGTGTCACACCATTGAACGCTTTCAACGATTCCGCGCTCCATCATCTGGCGGATCCAGCTAATGTGCCCAAGCAGAGTACATTCTGTGGGCTTCTTCAGATCTTTGCTAGATAAAGACTTGAAGACAGACTCGGCATCAATAGTCAGAGTGACTTTGATACATAGACCACCCATTTCCAATATGTTCTTTAATTGTGTGGGGGTCAATGGTCCCGAGTGTAGCTCGTGGAGCGTTACAATGGTCGGGTAGCAGTCTTCCAAGTTGTGGGCTGCTGCCAGTGTTTCCGCAGAGTAGCTCGAACGCACCTGCAGTCGATGAGACTTGCAGTATGCGTCCACCAGGTGCACGACGGGCTTCCCCGCTTGCGTGTGGCCACGCCTCAGCAGGTTAGCCCCGCGGATACCATAGCCTTTGACTTCGTCGTCTTCATCTCCGTTGAGACGACGATAGCCAGAATCGCTATGCAGGTCGACTTCTCCTGTTGGGGTCATAGGTTGATACACGATCTTCTTCGGACCTGCCTGTAGCTTTCTGGTAACCGCGTTTAGTCGTCGTACCTGGATGTTTGTCGGTTCCTGGATACGTTGTAGTGAAACAACATAGACCATCAGCCATACCTGCGTGATCAACGCATAGGCTAGAGCGCCACGAAGACTGACGAACATATCAGAAATCGTCTTTGTCGCTTTGCTCTCAGGATCAGCTCCTGTGAGGTCTGGATGTGTGATAGGACGAAGCTGTTTGATGTATTCGTCCTGATCGAGAGTGACGCTCCCATCATCGGTCTTGTTGTACCGAACGGCACAGTTTGTGTATGTGTGCTTGTTCAGTTTGCACTTCCCAAACGTATCTTCAACACGCTTGACATACTTGTCAATAGTCTCTTCCTTCCCAGTCATATTGATGTCATCAACGTGCTTGGCTGTCAAGAGGTTTGGGCTCATCTCGAACTCTTCGTCGTATGAAGTAGGCTGTAGCCCAAAGCTCCTAGTGATGGACCTGAGCTTCAGCGAGAATGCCCTGGGAGCATCCTTCGTGCCCGCCCCCGGCTTCAGACACCGAAGACAATGCTTTGATTCGTCATATGACTCAAAGCCTGGCAGTGTGCGAAGGACAGCTGCTGACCCAGGTGGTAGTGCGAAGCACACCACACGCTCTTCTCGCCCGTTGCCGCGGCGAGCTCGCCATAGGTCAGTCCCTTCAAGAAAGCCATGTTGATGTCCAGGGAAGCGATGATCCAAGCTTTGTTGCATGCAGCAGAACTTGCGAGCAGTCTCTGGCTTGACCTCCTTGCCGTGCCAGAGAAGGTTTCGACATCAAAGGCTTCAAGGTCAATGAAGCCACGGAGTACCAAGCGTAACCTGATCGTCCTTTCCATTTCGCCCTTTTCGTTCTTGACAAACTTCCATTTGTATACGTAGCGTGACGTCATGATGTTAGACGCCTTGCTTAAGTCAGTCATCTGGAAGCATTTGTTGTCAAGCCAAGTCTTCAATTCTGTGTAGAGGGCTTTGGAAACTTTGACAGGATTTGCTTGGATGTCGGCCTTCGTGAGTAGATCGTCTTCCTTGACGACCGCGGCACGTTTGGAGGCAGCGCTAACGTATACTCGCATAGTTGTGACGCTGCTGTCATCCAACAATCGGTGTTGCTGCTCGGACAGGACGACTTTGGACATGTCTGCAGTGAAGCAGAGCTCGATGTACTTCCCGTGCTCATCGGAGTCCAGATCATATTTGCTATCCGGATCCGTGGAGCATAAAAAACGTAGTAAGAAGTGTCCATGTCGTATCCTGGCGGGTGACCCCGCTCCGGCAAGTGGCCTTGCACATCTTCACAGGTCGTAGAGACTAACACACACTGTGTGTCTGTCATGTATGTGGGAACTGTATGCATGACTTCCTCTGTGTCAGCTTCAAGGAGTGTTCTGTCATCCATCAGTTCAGCATACCACGACTTCAAGACAAAAGCATCCAGATCTTCTTCTGTTTCCTCTATGATGGTCGGGAGCCGACCATCGTTATCCGTAGGAGGCTCCTCAGGAGCAGCTGCTGGAGGTGATTCGCTTGGTGGTGGACCATCAGCGAGTTCCTCAAACTTAGTGAGGTCTTGGTCAAATCCAGCAGACGGCTTCCTGGATTTAAGACACTGGATGATGCGTGAGTGTGTAGATCCTGTGATGTCATAGATGTTCAAGGCAGTGCCATCAGCTTCATAGTAATGAAAACCAGGGGTCACATCATTATCATAGTGCACTAGTGTACAGCTGTCTGTATAGGGTGCAGCAGGCAACTTCGTCAGGCTCTTGGCAAGTCGTACAGCAACAACGTTTTCAATACGAAAGTAGTTGCGTATGAGGTACTGAAGAGCCAAGTGCACCTTAGGCGAAAGTCGGCTCGCAGCAGTCATCTGCAGCCGACCCTGTTTCGCTGGTAGATATCCGAAAGTCATGGCGGGTTTCCCCGCTGGCAGACCGGCAATAAAGGCCAATACTGTCCGAAGGGCCGTATTGTCCGATCCTATCTCGCGGACCATAAGTGCTTCGATGTACAGCGTGTGTCGTGTGTCAGGATACTGTACTCGCACCTCGCGACTGCCGACCTTCACGATGACCTGGCCTCGGTCAGGTTCGTTGCGGATGACCGGGTATGGACCACTCCATCCACCCCAGTCGTCTTTCGTGGTGGTCGGGCGATGATAGTCCACGAGATCTCCCTCTTTGTAGTGAAATTCACCCGTAGCAGTAGTCTTCGTACGGAGAGCCCTGTTCGTCTTGGCAACCGCAGTGGCCTGCGTGATTGCCTCCAGACTAACCCTCCTGATTGTTTCCTCCCTTGAGTGATCTGATGATTCAGCGGACTGATCATGATCCAAGACAGGGAAATCGGGAAGCATAGCTGGTTGTCTGCCATACAGCGCATTGTACGGAGACACTTCATTGTAGAAGGTAAATGCGTTGCTGGCAAACAAGGCTTCATGTAAGAGACGAGTGAAATTGAGAGGAATATTTAATCTATTCAATTCTTCTCCCATCACGTGTAAGAGGTGTCGCAGGATGCCGTTCCTAGCTTCGATAGTTGTGGCGTGTTGGCCACGCGCTCGGATACGAAGCTCTGTTCCCTTAGCCTTAAGGATGGCCTTTGCTGTATCATTATTCAGTGCTCCTTCCCCATCGGAGTATAAGATTTTAGCAGGGCCATGTTGCATCCAAGTCGTATGATAGGCATCGAGAACAGTATGCATGGCTTTATCAGGAATCTCTGTGCCAGCTGCCCAGCGAATACAACGGTCGATGATGTGAAAACAATATGTTCCTGTTTGTAAAAGAAAAGATCACATTCGACTTCCTCGTTGAAACGTCCTGGCAGTGACACAGAAGGCATCACCGTGTTGCCTGGTTTGTCCCAGGCTCGACATTCTCTACACGAGTCACAAATGCCTTTGATCAGACTCAAACGGGTTTCACCCAGACCAACCTTGGTTAGAATCATCCGCATTTTTGGCTCCTTGGCATGAAACCATCTCAGGTGGAGTTTGCGGAGTTCTCGCTGCACTACAGCTGGGTCGAAGCTGCGCAGGTTTTGGAGGCTGAGCTGAACGTCGAAGCGAGTCCAATCAGGGAGCCTTGGCCTTGGCCTCGGCTCTGCTTGAGGCTGCGGCGGTGGTGGAGGATCTCCTCCCTCCATGCGTCCGCGCCTTGCTGCAACTTGTGGCAGTCTACGGTGATCGTCAGAGCTGCCAGCGCCACTGTTGCCACCATTAGCCCCGTCGGCTCTGGTGATGTCATGGCTGCTGGCGCCTGCGGTTGGATCGCCCTCACCAGGCCGTGGCGGCCTAGGCGCCCGTATGCGCGCTCTCGCGGCCGGCGCCGCTTTTGCGGCTGGCGCCGCTTCTGCGGCTGGAGCCGCTTCCGCGGCTGGCGCCGCAGGAGCGGCTTGCCCCGCCGGGCGCGGCTGGCCAAAGTTATCTGGCAGCTTCCATTTTTCGGCGAATCTGCATTGGCCAGATATCTTGGTGTGGTGAGGATTGCTCTTCTGATATTCCTTCTTACAGCTTGGACAGTCCCAGTAATACGGTTCAACATCATACCACCGACACATCTTCGGATCCCTGCTGTGCTTTGGTGATTGCTTGTAGTTGTTGTCCACACAGCCAGGGCACCCAAGACCGCCAGGTGGTGGTCGCCAGATTTCTCCGTTTGGGTGTCTCCGGATTGTTGGGTCGTCCAAGTCGTAGCCAGCACTGTTTGTTACGAACGCATAGCTGCGTTCACGATTCGCGAATGGATCGCGACCGTAAGCAAACAGGTCTTTGGCGATTTGCACCGCATCAACGATCAGTGACTGCATTCTGTAGGTATACTGTGCCGCCCTTGCTAGTTCTTTGTTACAAGCATTGGCGTGCACATGATTACCTGGACAACGCTTGCCTCTGAAAGGTGCCAACAACTCTTCTTTGTTTGCCATCATCTGTGTTGGCTTGCGGATGTATTGTCCAAATGAATCTTTGAGACCAGTCGTGCACTGATCAATAATCGTTTGGCAAGTGACCTTGCGTTGTGCCAGTTCCTTCCATGGCTGGATCTCATCCACCCACGTGCCCATTGGTTGTTCCCTAAGAAAGAAACGTCTTAGGTCGTCTTGTAGTAAAGCGACTGTTCCACAGAACGTGATGTGAGGCAGGTCCTCTTTGTGGTGTTTAAAGCCACGTATCATGATTGACCTGTGCGTTGAAATAGGAGGGAAGTCCAGTAGTTCTGCAGCTTGGCTGCAGAATCGTGATCTTGACAAAGCAAGTCTTGAGGTAGTGGAGGACTGCTCTTTGTACTTCCGAGTTTCCAAGGTCAACCATAGATATCTTGTCAAGGTTCCCGCCTGACGAGAGTCCCCTCTTGAAGGCTAATATGGATATACCACCCTTGCCCCCACATAATTCAAGCATGTCCACTTGATTGTTTCTGCCGTAGCATAATGACTGGACCATCGAGAAGACATCAGCATGTGAGTCAGCGGGTTGCCCCGCCGGTAACATCATGAAGATGTCCTCTGATTCGCTGTCCGAGTCCGAGTCGTCAAGAGGAACGTCGTTGAAATATGTGGAGCAGTCAAGCCCTTTGAGGTCCTCTCCACAGTCGTCGTTACCGTCTTCCACTTTCTTCGGGACTTTCTTCGGTTTGATGCCGGCTTCTTTGTCAGCTTTCTGCTTTTCTTTCTGTTTTATCCTGGCATCAGTGGGCAACGCAGTTTCCGCGGAGAGATCCGCTGCGGAGGAATCCGCTGTAAAGTCAGGAAATGGCGGAATTTCAGGAAGGTTGTTGGTGGGTCGCGTTTGGCAACGCTCAATCGAAGGGGGAGGAGATCGATCGTCGTCGACGATCGTCACACGCTTTGGGCGTGGCCTTCGCGACTCACCATTGCCATGAAGAACTGGAGCCGGAGGCTCCCAGTATAGCCGAGTACTGATGTTTGTAACCCCATCAGGTAATGGAGCTACATAATTGTACCCAGTTGGCTGATCCTGGATTCTGATATCTTGAACGATCTTGTTCGTGTCCAGGTCGGTCGTGACTCTACGAACCACATGGTCCCATTGAGGGCCCTTTTGTGGACATTGGACGTAGTGTCTGACCTTTTTGTCAACGCGTGTACACACACTGAGGTGTACCGCACTCCGCTCATTCCTGATCATGTTGGCTTTATCGAGTTGATCAAGGAAGCGTGCAATAATAATAGCCAAAGTTTTATACCGAAACTCGGCACGTTGCTGATCTTGGCCATACCAATCCAAATCATGCTCCTTGTGTGATCCACAAGTACATTTCCATAAGTTTATCGGTATATGAGGACAAGATGTAGCAACTTGTATATAAGAACCACTGGGATATTTACTGGATCGGTCAAACTTGATACCGAAATGACAGAGTCTGATTCGTATAATGCTTAGCTTCAAATCTTCGATAACATCTTTGATCGGACCCTGTTTCCAGAAATACCCGGGTGGCCCCAGGATAACTATCTGCATTCTCAGAGCACGCGCTTTGATCAGGAGATTTTGTATACGTTGATAATGTGGTCCCGCCCTCTTTCCTGGAGTACGAACGTACCAATCAGAGGGTGTGGCCACCCACAACATATTGTAGTCTCCTGCCAACAAATTTCCCAAATACTGTGTTCCAGTTGAAGTCATTACCTCATTATGGGTAATCCGGTCGCATATATATCCACGGGTTCGGAGTTCAGCGCAAGCTGTGCGAATATCTTCGATGACGAGACATTTTGAATGATATTTTTCTTCTCGGGCCTCAGCGCGGCCAACGTATGTCGCGAGGAGGCCGGTATTCGGCTTCTCTTCGCAAGCGAGCGCCGCCGGCGCGCCCGCCTGCCCCCGTCAGCGGCGGTCGTGTGACCACGTTGCCGTCTGACTCGGGGGCATGCTGTTAGCGGATGGCTCCGCAGGAGTCGCTGGTGCGGCTACGCTCACGATCTCCACGCGGGTTGGCCCCGCAGAGTCCGACGAACCTCCGCCCGTGTAGCTTGGTGGTGGTGGCGGTGTCGCGGGTGGCCCCGCTTGGTTCTCAGGCGTCCATTTATTCACCGCCTCCTGGACTGCCCAAAATATCTTGGACTTCAGGGCATCCTTCATATGTGGCCAGGTCCCTTCGGGACACTGTTGGCCCTCCCACCAGCTGTTCAGCGTCCTGTCCACGATCAAACGGGTCGTGTCTTCCAGGAGCTGCTTGTCGAGATACGGCTCGACAATGTACGTATCAGTCGTGACGGTCATGGACTGTCCCGTCGCGGGTTGCCCCGCTGTGGTCTCGGCGGGTGGCCCCGCACTTACTCCGGCGGGTGGCCCCGCACCTACACCGGCGGGTGACCCCGCATTGACGGGGTCCTCTTCGTTCTCCGTCTCGGTGTAGCCATCTCGACTGCTGCGGATTGTGAAGGTGTTCGTGACCGTCTGGCTTTTAGCCCCGTCATACAAACCGCAGGGAATGGCTAGATGTCCTGAGGGAGTTTTCTTCGCCCTCAGGACCTTGGCGCCCCTCCCCAGCTTCAGAGTGTAATCACCGCTGGGGAAGATAACCTTCTGGTAGCCTGGCTTCAGCACGATGATCGTGTCACGTGCTTCCATGGCACCAAGGCCCCAGATGGCCGGGAGGTTGGCACCCGAGCCTTCTGCGATGTTGGAGGCATACTCCTCGATACGGGGGCTTGCCTCATTGGCGTATTGCACCCCGATCTTGAAGTTGCCCATTTTCCGACATATCGCAGCACCCTCACCGACACCGTTGATGTAGAGGGTCTTGCTCAGGGTGCATATGGCAGGTCTGTGATTGTACCTGGCCATAGCCTCCTGGAAGGTTCGCGCCGTATTGGCTCCAATGATGTTCACGTTGGAGCCAATGTCTAGCATGAACGAGATGCACGGCAGTCCGTCTTCGTCGGGAAAGAATGTCCCATTCCGCGCTGCCAGAGCCATCGTACCATGGTCATCGGTGTGGTACGTAATCTGTGAACCGAGTGTGCCTTTCAACAGGCGTTGTTCAAGCACCCATTGGCTCATGGTTAACTCGGTGCACCACATCTGCTCATATTGGCGGCGCTCCTCTACGGTAATTGGTTCCTGTTCAAGAACCCAATAATTCGCAGAGAGTGTGGACATCCATTCACCTCCTGGCGGCAGCGTGTCCGTGTCGTCACGTGCATAGGTCAGCCCTTTTGTATCGATCATGAATGTGGTGTGGAACTGGGCTGCCTCCGCGCTCTCAGCGCTTGCCCGGCTCCTAGCGCTGACCGGGCTTGCCACGCGTGAGGTCCTGGATGATCCAGTCGGCCTGCGCGTACCGCCTCCGCTCCTGCCACTCCGCCTGATGTTGGCCTCCATTGCCCTCAGGAATCCTGGATTCGGAGGTCCATTTGCGGGTGGCCCCGCTTTGGCGGCGGGAGCCGCTTCGGCGGGTGGCCCCGCTGCTGGGGGCTCCTGTGCTCGAAGCGTAGGCAGGATTGGCATCTGGATGCCTTGCTCTGGCGCTGGCCAGGGGGATGCCTGTGCAGCTGGGGCACGTGCGGATGGCTCCGCCGAGTGTGCGGCTCGAGCCTCTAGTGCCTCCACTGCTTCCCGGAGCCGACGCATTTCCCGGGCATCTGCCACGTACCTTTCCTGCTGGCGCGCTTGTTCCGACTCAGCGTCGCGCTGTCCAGCATACGGGAAATGTGCTGTAATTATGCCCGGCCCACGACATACAGCGCAGGGGGCCTCGTTCGGCGCACCTGGCCGCTGATTGCGGACGTGCTGCTGTGCAACACGATCCCAGCATATATCGTGGAAGAAGTGCCCACACGCCAGTCTCCACACTGTGGTGCCCATCTCGTAGGTGTCCATACAGATTGGGCACTGTGTGAAGTTGTAGTCTGAAATGACTGGAGCAGGCACGTCTGGGCGAGTCCGAGCTTGGCGCTCGAAAGTGGTTTCGCCCTCCCGATATGGCGTCGGTGGCGGCCGTCTATCTGTCCGTTCAGCGGGTGGCCCCGCGTCTGCGGGTGTCCCCGCTTGGTTTTCACGCTCGATCCTTCTCTGGATCGCGCGTTGTTGGCGCAGCCTGGCGTTGTCCCGAGCCTGCTGCCTAGATGCCAGTATCGCTTGCTGCGTGTCGTGCACGTCGCGGATGTAGTCTGGCATGCTGCCCATAGCGGCTGGCACCGCGAGACCAGCTGGCTGAACTACGGTCTCGGGGTCCGTCGGCGTGGGCATGTAGGCGTAGTGCGGCATAGACTGCGCATCGACCGCTCGTGTAAACTGCAAACGAAACATCTCATTGGCAAGATTCCGAGTGTATTCGTTCGCAGGTGGCCCCGCAATCATAGGAGTGTTATTCATCTGCGCGTAGTACTCCGGGTACATCGGCGCGTCCATGGCCTGTGCCTCTGCTGGTCCATGATTGTCCCATCCATATATTGGGTGTGATGCTATTCCTGGAATAAACACCTGTCGATATGGATTCGTGGGATCAGCATTTGGAGCATCTTCAGAAGTCCAGCTCCAGAGAGGCCGAAAGTCGCCATGATTCGTAACATCTATGTTGCGGTTCCGCAACAGGCTGGGCACTCTGTCAGCTTGTTGCTGCAGAAAGGCTTGTTGTGGTGGTGTCATATTGCCACTCGTTACGTTTAACCATGCATGTACTTCGCGAACGTATTCGCGAAAAGGCGTAGTACCGGCAGGGTCCCATGAAGGGCCAGTAGTACGCGTGTCGTCCATCCCCTGCCGCATGTATCCCACAGCACATCCCATTATTACCCACAGAATGCCGAATATAGTTATCTTGATCCAATGCATGTGCATTTCGGCTTCGGTGATTGGTTTAGGCTGTGGTTTGTCAGGCTCTGGCGTAGTAGCCGTGAGGCGCCTGACTGGCACGGGATGCAGGTGGCCCCGCTGCGGGTAGCCCCGCAGGGTGACCACGTTCTCGATCGAGTTGCCGATTGGCATCTGGTGGAAGTCGGGAGTGAAGTGGCGCAGTGAAGTAGGAGAGAGCGTCTCGAGTTCGCGGGTTGCCCCGCTAGCTCGATCGCGGACTGGCTCCGCTCCTCGCAGAGCCGGCGCAACATGGTATTCCACCGTAGTAGTAGTCCACCAAGTTGTGCCGTGGATTACAGGAATCAGAGCGAGAGCCAGCCACACGAGAGTGTAGCCAGCTCCGCTACCAAGTCGAAAACAAGCTGGTAAGCTTAGGTATGTGTTACGCTTTAAGCGTTGCCATATCCCAGGCTTTGGCTCATATCGCATGAGCAAGAGAGCAAGACGAAGCATGGGATCTGGAGTAAAGGATAGGATGGGCATCGTCAATGGAAAAGGTATTTTCCGATCTCTGATGCAAGTCGTGCGCCTCAGTGAGGCACAGTCATATATTTGGCCGGGCCCGGCTTGAGCCAGGCACGGCAGCGGTACATGCTCGATTTATACCTCGCCTTTAACCTTCTCCGTTTAAAGTAGGGGGAGGAGGACATGCCCGACTTCACCCCGGCCGGGGGGCGGCGCGGGCCGCGCCGCCTCCGGGCCTCGAGAAAATCCCCGAGGCCTCGGAGCTCCGAGCGCCTCGAGCGCCTCGAGGCTCCGAGCGCCGACGAGGGGGCCCCCGGCCGGAGCTCCGAGGGCCCCCCTCGGCGGGCCGCGGCCACTTTTGTGGCCACGCGCAGATGGAGGGGCCCTGGGACACACAAATAAATACACATAAATAAAACGATAGCCCCAAGACCGTCCAAGAAGCCTCCAAGACGTCCCAGGCCCCCTCCAAGAGACCCCCAGGAAGCCCCAAGAGGCCCCCACGAGGCTTCCAAGCGGCCCCTGAGAGCTTCCCAAGAGGCCCACAAACTACCCCCAAGAGGCCCCCAAGAGCGCTCGTCGTGGTCGTCGTCGTCGTCGTCGTCGCCATTCAGGGTCGGCGGCACCGGCCGTAAGGCCTTCGCAATACACACAAATAAAACGATTCCCCATATTTTCCCATATTTTCTGGGCTTCTGTCTTCCCCCCCCGCTTCCCATAGTTTCCCATATCTTCTGGGGAATCGACGATTCATTGCGTCTGTGTGTTTTTTCCCTCCTGAGCAGAGGGGGGTGGGGGGGAGGGGGAGAGGCTCCTTAGAAGGGGGCTGCTTCTTAGGAGGCGCCGGCCTTGCATGTATAGAGGAGGCCCGCGCCCTCTAAGATGCAGCGGTGCTTCTAAGAAGCCTTCCCCCCTCCCCCTACCCCCCCCTCTGCGCGTGGCCGAAGCTTACCATGTGGGGCACGGGTCCTGAGGGAAACGGGTCCTGCACCCTGGTGAGGGGCAACGATAGGGGGGACTGGCATAGGGGGGGATGTATCGACCTGGAATCGGTGATACATCGTCCATAGATCGGCGATATGCCTCCGATAGTGAATCCGTACCTCCCTGGGCAGGCTGGGGCTGTCGGGCCCCCATCGGCGATCAATGCGCGATTGGGGGTCGATGCATCATCCCCCCCTATGCTGAGGTCGGGCGTGTCCCCCTAATTACAAGCGGATTTTAGTGGACAAAGAGAAATACGCAAAAAAAACAAAAATGTAAGAATATAGTCAAAGCATCGTCCCCAGACTATTTCTTTGCTATGTTTCCACGACCTGGGGCCTCACCCCAGGACCAGCTCCTCCTCCTGGAGTCGTCTTCTGACGGCCCCCCATGAGCCTTACAATAGGGAACCACCTCAGGATCCGATCCCAGATATGGTCGCGTCGTGAACAAAATCATGTGTTTTGTTTCGTTGTTGCTAGTTTCGGCCCCGGGGGGCCCTCGTCGGGCCTCGGGACCGAAAAACGACTCAGGACGCAAAACCAGTCCCGGGGAGAGGGTCGGGACTTCGCCGCCCTGAAAAAATCAGGACGTCGCATGCCTGGGATTCCCCCACCCTGAGATCCGGCGTAGCGAAAAACTTGCAACATCCTGAACACCACGCCCGGACCCTCAAGCATCATCTTGCCGCGTCATGTTTCGAACCGGATCGATCTGTGAGGGTCCCGGGGCCCGAAACGAATGGGAAAACGCCCAGCTCGAAAAAAATGAGACGCCCAGTAGGGAGACAAACTCTCTCTCTCACACTCTTTTTTTTTTTTTTTATATATTATATATATATATATATATATATATATATATATATATATATATATATGTGTGTGTGTGTGTGTGTGTATGTACCTACACTTGCTCCCGGCCCTGCGCTGACATTTGCACAGGAAAGCGGATCCTGGTGTATACGGGGTCCTGGCGTTTGTAATTGTATATATACATACATACAAACATACATACATACATGCATGCGTGCATACATGCATGCATGCATGCACATATACATACATACGTACGTACATACATACACACATGCATACACACATACATACACACATGCATACATAACATATAATATTCTATAATGTAATATAATGGAATATAATATAATGTAATATCATATAATGTAATACAAAAATATTCCAATATTACGTAATATATTATAAATTAACATAATAGCTTATAATATGTTACCATATACGATGATAAAATAAAGTTAATATAATATGATATAATATCATATATTATAATTCAATGATATATAGATATATAGTATATTAATATACCTTATAACATCATAAAATGCAATATAATAAAATATAATATACTATAGTATAATATAATGAACTATAATATAATATAATGTAATATTATGTATATGCAACGTTTTCCCGGGAGACGGCTAAATACATATACCCCACACGGCCCCCACATTATCCCCGATCCTGAACAAGTCCTGGAATTGACAAATAGCCTGCCACTGGTCATGTACCCAGACATGCGACGTCCTGATTTTTTCAGGACGGCGTCCCTGGAAGTCCCGATCCTTTCCCCGAGACCGACTTCTTTGTCCCGAGTCGTTCCTTGACGGTGCCGAGGCCCGGCGAAGGCCCCCTGGAGCCGAAGGTAGCCCAAAACCTCCCCTCCCGAGTCTCTTTACGACGCGACCATGTCTGGGCATCTGTCCCAGCTTCCGACCAGGATCTCTCGGGAGCGGCCAAGAGGGGGGTGTCCAAGAGGGGGGGGGTGCAAATCATGACCCGCAGCATGTGCGCGGCCCAGCGGGGGGGCCAGGGACGTGATGAAACAAGAAGGGGCGCCATGACATCCGGGGAAACATCATATGACCCGCGCCATGAGATCCACCCCCTCCGAGTCATCACCCCCCTCTTTTCCGCCCCCGAATCTCAGAGCATGGCGATCCGAAGGCCGCCCAGCGGGCCGTAGCCGCCCGCCGGGGCCCGGGCCGGCCCTGCGGCCGGCCCTGCAGGCGCCGCAGCGGCGGGCGCGGCGGCTCCGGGCGGGCGCCGCCGCGGTCGCCGTCGGGCTCTCGGGGCGCCTGCAGCGGCCGAGGCGGGGCGGGGCGGAGGGGCAGCCGCTGGTGCGGCCGCTGGTGGGGCGGCTGCCGCTGCAGCTGCGGGGGCTGCTGCGGCTGCGGCCGCGGCCGCGGCTGCGGTGGCAGCGGCTCCTTCTGGAGCTGCTGCGGCTGCTGCGGCTGCTGCTGCGGCTGCAGCTCCTGATGCTGCAGCTGCAGCAGCCGCTGCTCCAGGCTCTGCTGGAGGTCCTGCTGCTGGGAGGAAGGGATAATGCCCGCGTCCTCGTCCTCCTCCTCGTCTTCCTCTTCTTGGGCCCCCTCCTCCGCCTCCTCCTCCCCTGCCTCCCTCCCTCCTTTGTGTATGTTGTTAAGTTTGTCCTCCCTCCCTCTCCGTCCTCCATCCAACCTCCTCCTCCTCCTCCTCCTCCTCCTCCTCCTCCTCCTCCTCCTCCTCCTCCCTCTCGTCACACTCCCTGTTCCTCCCCTCTCCTGCGTTCCTTCCCCTCTCTCCTCCCCGCCCCCCTCGATGCTCGACCCTCCCTGGCCACCCCTCCGCCGCCTCCTGCGCCTCCTGTCAGGTCGGACGACAGGGGAGCTAATAGCAAGTGGAGGGTGATCGAACCGACTCACATGGCTACTCCAGATTTCGTAATAAAGGGAGGGGGGTCTTATTTCCGGGGGGGGGGTCTCTTCCAGGCTACGGTAGGTTTGTGTCGTGACGACTCGGCGCAAGGTAAATGACTCGAGCAAAATCATTCAATATTAAATTCATTGCGCGCCTAAATTACTCAATTTTAAATAAATTACGTCTGAATCACACCGTCTGAAAAGGCGTCCCAAGCGCTTTCGGAGAGTCTGGCGCGGCGACGCCTCGCAGGACTCTGGGAGGCGTGTAGGTTACCGCGGCTGGCGCACTTCGCATGCAAGGCGGAACGCCTTGCCGCAACAGTCGCGTGCAAGGCGGAATGTCTTGCACACGGCGGCACGTGCAAGACAGGTCGACGAAACCTTGTGCGCGAGCCCGCGGCCCCGGGCGACGCCTCGCGGAGACTGTGAAGCTGCGCTGGGCGCCGCGGCCGCGCATTTTGCATGCAAGACGGAACGCCTTGCGCAACGGTTGCGTGCAAGGCGAAATGTTTTGCGCACGGCGGCGCGTGCAAGAGAGGCGACGCACCCGAATCGTTCCGAAAGCGCCCTAATTGCCACAGAAATCTTCCGAATTGTTCCAAAAACCCCTGAAATGATTCCGAAAATTCCTCAATTTCGACCCGAATTCCGGGAAACAGCCGCTAAAAACTATATAAAACGATGTGAACACCCGCTTGCCCACCCGCTGGAAAGTATATAACCTGGGCCCAGGCAAGCTTTCCCAAGCTTGACTGCGCCGAGCTTGGGAAACCTCTGAGTCCCCAAGCTTGGGAACCCAAGCTCCCCCCAGCTTGACTGAGCCAAGCTCGTACACCACAGGTTCCCCAAGCGTGGCAAACCCAAGCTTCCCCCAGCTTCACTGAGCCAAGCTTGGGAAACCCCTGACCCCCCAAGCTTGGGAAACTCAGGTCCCCCAAGCTTGGGAAACCCAAGGTTCCCCCAGTTTGACTGAGCCAAGCTTGGGAAACCCAAGGTTCCCCAAGCTTGGGAAACCCAAGCTTCCCCAAGCTTGACTGAGCCAAGCTTGGGACGCACTAGGTTCCCCAAGCTTGGGAAACCCAAGCTTCCACCAGCTTGACTGCGCCAAGCTTGGGAAACCTCTGGTTCCCCAAGCTTGGGGAACCCAAGCTTCCGCAAGCTTGACTGGGACATCCTTGGAAACCTCTGGCCCCCAAGCTTGGGGAACCTCTGGTTCCCAAGCTTGAGAAACCCCATATAAGGAATCCAATGTAGAGAAGCCCCACATAGGGAATGCCCGCATGGGGAAACCCCTATGGGGATTCCCCGCGTAAGGAACCCTAATATGGGAAATCCCCAGATGGGGATCCCTCATAAGGGGGGTCCTCGTATGGGAATACCCCGTACGGTGCGTCGCATATACGGAATCTTCGTGTGGGAAAACCCCATGCAAGGAATCCCTATATGGGGTCTCCTCATGTTGGGGGATCACCATGTTAGGAATCACCATTTCAAGAACCTCCATGTGAGGAATCCCCATGTAGGGAATCGCTTATTTGAGGATTTCCTATATTAGAACTCCGTATATTAAGGCCCCCATACATGGGGTTCCTTGTATGGGGATTCCTTGCATGGGGACTCTCTATATGAAAGGGGTTTCCAACATTGGGATTCCGTACATGGCGATTTCCCGTATGGGTATTCCCCATATGGCGATTCCCTATGTTGGGTTTCCAAATGGGGATTGCCCATGCGGGAACTCGCCATGGCAGCCCCCGGAACTCTCGCAACTCCCGTAGTCCGGACAGCCGCTGCCCCTTGACTCAAACGCAAAGCGCTGGCGCGGACAGGAACCGTATTCTTTTCAAACGACGGGGGCCAGCGCAGCGCGCCCTTACCCCTTGACTCAATCGCAAATCGCGCGCGCGGTCAGGGACCGTTTTTTCTCCGAATGACGGGGGCCAGCGCAGCGCGCCCGTGCCGCTCCACTCAAACGCAAAGCGCGTGCGCGGGCAGGATTCTTTTCCAAATGAACGGGGGCCGCAATGACGCGACTCGACGGCGTGGCGTTGAGCTCGACTGGCAGCCCGCCCCGCGCAGACCCGCTGCCCACGCGCCCCGCCGCCCCCGCGCCCCGAACAAACACCACAGGCCCAAGAGCTTCGTCAGATGTCGCCCTGGACCCCGCGACCGCCGCGCGTGCCTATCGGGGCAGTCGCCGCCAGCGCCGCTACCAACGCAAGGATTCTCGCCCAAGCGGCCCTCGCCCACGGGGCCCTCGCCCACGCTGCAACGAAGAATTGAGCCTGGAGCCAAAATGGCAACGAGCCAAAATGGCGACGAGGGAGGAGGAGGAGAGGAGGAGGAGGGGAAGGAGGCGGAGGAGGAGGAGGGAGAAGCGCGGGTGCGGGACAAGAGAAACCCAAACACGGAGAAACTTGCCTGCAAAACCTCCTCCTGCTCCTGCTGTCGAACAACGGCGGCCGCAACTGCAGCGGCGATGGCGCCCCGCCGGACCAGTGCTGGCACGAAGCGCGCGCCTGTCGCCATCTCCTCGTCCTTCTCCGCCTCCTCGTCCTCCTCCCCCTCCGCCTCCTCCTCAGGGGTCCTGGTGTTTCCTGGTCCCTCCTGGGCTCAGGGGTCCTGGTGCTTCCTGGTCCCTCCTGGTCCCTCCTGGTCCCTCCTGGTCCCTCCTGGTCCCTCCTAGTCCCTCCTGGTCCCTCCTGGTCCCTCCTGGTCTCTCCTGGGTCCTTCTGGTCCCTCCTGGTCCCTCCTGGTCCCTCCTGGTCCCTCCTGGGCTCAGGGGTCCTGGTCCCTCCTGGCCCCTCCTGGCCCCTGACCCACAACCCAGGCACTTATGTTATCGTATGTTTTGGGTTATGTTTGCGTTGGCACTTCTTCTGTTTTGTACTACTTGTTTTGTTTTTTTTCGGCTCTCTGCCCTGCCGGACAGCTGAGTACCCAGCGCGCGGCTGATGACACAGAGCGGTCGGCGCACGGCTCGCGCAGCTGGCACGGTACGTATAAAGCAAATCGCGCACCATCTTTGCGCGCCAAACGCGCGCCAACATGAAAGTAATGTACTCATGGAAGTGCCATTTCTTCTTGATGTGTCTGGGATCCCATGCATTTTTCCTCACGGTAACTTCAGGTCTGGGGCGCCCGCAGCAACTCACTCGTCAGGGACGGGAATGCGATCTCTCGTGCTCTTGTCCTCTCTGTTCCAGAACACGATGGCCTCCCGGTACCCGGCCTTCCTGCTCTTCACCCAATCCTCGCCAATGCCGAGGCCCCTCACGCCGAGCCTCTTGATCTTGGCCTCCTTGTCGGTCGTCTTGTAGTGGGCGCTCGCTCCACGCCCTGACAGAGGGGTGCCATGTGATTTTGCCCGCGATCGCTGGGCACCCGTCCGAAGCGATCTGGAATGATGGCTTGGACCGCGAATCCGCCCTCAACCGGATCGTCGTGCTGTCCTCGCGCATCTTTGTCTGGATGTATTTGATCACGGCCATGATGGACGTCTCCGTCGCCTCGATCAAGTACGGCTTCTCCCGCGCCCTCACGAAAAGGTCTGTGTCGCCCAGCTGCGCGGTCACGGCGTCCACGTTTGAAGGCGTGCCGCGCCGCCGAGGCCTGTTATCCTCCGCGCCGTCCTCCTCGTCGAAGCCCACGGCCTGCGCGGAAGCCTGCAACTGAGCCCTCGGGTCCGTCTTCGAGAAGATCCCCTCCTTGAGCACGCCTCTGAGGTTGCTGATCGCGTACTGGAAACCACGGGACCAGTGAGTCTGGCCGCGAGACTCATCGCAGGCCCGCCGCAGCCATGAACTATTCTCGGACAGCGGGAAGAAGTGGCGGTCGCCCCGTTTGACCAATGGGTGCACTACGCAAGGTGTCTTTATCTTCGGGCCCCACGCGGCCAAGCGACTCACCACCTGCACCCCCGCCGGAACCCCACCGCTTGAGCCCCACCGCTTGAGCGTCCGGCCGCGCGGCTTCGGCGCTGCCTTCTTCAAGTGCTTCTTGGCGACTCCGCGCTGGCGGCCGCCGCGAGAGGGAGCGCCGGCGCTCGCTGCCATCGCTGAGACAATCGCCGGCGCCGGTGCCTCTGGCGGCTGCTCCTCGCCCGGGTGGTCATCGGCTGCATCCGTCAGCGCCTGCCGTTCCAAGTCCTGCAGCGCCGCCTGCTCCGCTTCTTGGGCCCCGCCCAGCAGTGCCGGCCCCTCCGCGTCCAGCTCCTCGTCGGAAACGAGCCACGGATCACCCATTCCGCTGGAGGAGGCCGGTGCTCGCGCCTGCGGGGCGACGCGGCGTGGCGGCGGAGCCCGGGTCGGGCGAAAGGGGGGGATAGCAAAGGGGGGGTTTGAGAATCAGCTCACGTAGCTGATTTTCCCGGCGCCTCCCGGCGCCGGAGGCGGCTATGTATCGAGGAATGGGCCCCTCGGTGAGGCCGAAACCAGCTGCATGCAGCAAATTTCGTAACCCCCCCTTTCCCAATCCCACCCTTTCGCCCGGCCCGAGGCTGGCGCTCTGCTGCTCGCCTCCTCGGGGGCCGCCGGGCCCTTGAGCCGCGACGGCGAGAATGATGATGGCAATGCTTATGATGATGGCGATGGTGATGACGGTTCTGGTGTTCATGGCGGCGGTCAGTGCTCTGGCAGTGTCGCAACGAGGAAGTTCGAGTCGTCGTTGCGCGGGCACAACGACGACGTGCTCGAGGGGTCGGCCCCGGGGCCGGTGGCTTGCCTGAGGGCGCTGACCCACAACCCAAGCCTCAGGTCTCTGACCCGCAACACAGGCATCCGAAGTGTCCATGACACACAACCCAGGCAAGGCGGCGAGCCTCAGACGACATGCGTCCGAAGTGTGTCTGACCCACAACACAGGCATCCGAAGTGTGTATGACCCACAGCCCAGGCATCCGAAGTGTGTATGACCCACAGCCCAGGCATCCGATACGTCTCATAACCACAACCCAGGCACTTGTGCATGCATATTTTGTGTTTTTTTTTTTTTTGTTTTGGTGTTGCTTGTTATGTCATTCGGCCATTGGGGTTCCTGGGGGGTGGCGCTTGGGACCACACGAGGATCCGCCACTTACGCCACCCCCAGGATGCCCCAGTCCTCGTCGCGAGATGTTGTTCCCTGACGCACAACCCAGGCATCAAGGGTGTCCCTCACACGCCACCCAGGCACGGTGGCGAGCCCGAGGTCCCTAACGCACAACCCTGGCGTCAGAGAAGTGTCATAACCACAGCCCAAGCACTTGTGTTTTCATATTTCTTGGGCGCTATTTTGTCCTCGTTGTTATGTCATCAGGTCCCTGACGCACAACCCGGGCACCCGAGATGTCTCTGACACACAACCCAAGCACGGCGGCCAGCCTGAGGTCTGTGACGCACAACCCAAGCATCCGATAATGCTCATAACCACAACCCAAGCACTTCTGTTTCCATGTTTTTTTGGATATTTGTTGTTGTCATTTGTTATGTCGTGAAGTCCCTGACGCACAACACAGGCATCCGGTATGTCTCTAACGCACAACCCAAGCAAGGTGGCGAGCCAGAGGTCCCTAACGCACAACCCTGGCACCCTCGAGACCTCCAAACCACAACCCAGGCACGTGTGTTTATATATATGTTTTGTTTTTTTTTGTTGTCATGTGTTATGTCATTAAGTCCCTGACGAACAACCCAGGCATCCGATATGTCTCTGACCCACAACCCAGGCACGGTGTCGACCCTTCTGGGGCTCCTTGGGGGTGGCGCTTGGCCTGAGGGCGCTGACCCACAACCCAAGTCCCAGGTCTCTGACCCACAACACAGGCATCCGAAGTGTCTGGGAGACACAACCCAGGCAAGGTGGCGATCCTCAGACGACATGCGTCCGAAGTGTGTCTGACCCACAACCCAGGCATCCGAAGTGTGTGCGACCCACAACCCAGGCATCCGACAAGTGTCAGGACCACAACCAGGGCACTTCAGTTCTTTTGGTGCTGCCGGACAGCTCCGTACCCAATGCGCGGCGGCACATCGACGACGTGCTCGGGAGGTCGGCCCCAGAGCCGTTGGCTAGCCTGAGGGCTCTGGCACAAAACCGAAGCCTGAAGTCTCTGACCCACAACCGACGCATCCGCAGTGTCTGTGACCCACAACCCAGGCACTTATGTTTTCATATGTTTCTCTTCTCTTTCGTTGTGTTTGTTGTTTCGTTGTGGTGTCATTATTCTGTTTTGTTGTTTCTTCTTTTTTCGGCCGCCTACCCTGCCGGACAGCTCAGCGCCCAATGTGCGGACATTCGGGCGGCGAGCTGCAAGCACTAGCACTACCCCGCAGTGACTGCGGCAGGGATGGCAGGCGGCCACTCGTGCACGCCCTCTGGGTACGCCTCTGGCCCAAGCCACGTGCTAAGCAAAATGATCGCGTACACGAACGCTTTCGGAGCCACCATGCCGCACGTCTCCAGCAGGGCGGGAGGCTGCCACCGTCTGCGGAACAGGTCCGCGCCGCCAGGGGCGCACTGGTTGATGAGCCGGTGCAGGGCGGCGGCGGCGTCCGCCGCTCCTCCCCGGCCGCCCTCCGTCGCCCAGGCCTGGCCGAAGAGAGTCCACTCGAACTCCCTCGTGGTGGACGGTTTCCCCCGGGGCCGTAGGCGACTCAGGAGGCTCCCCAGGGTTGGTTTTAAAGCTCGGGCCCGACAACGGGCCCCTGAGGCCAAACTCGAAGAAAAACCTTCGAGTTTAGGAGGTCCACGAAAAACTCCACGAAGAAACGGCGAAAAGTCCAGGAGGAGGAGGAGGAGGACGGGGTCGCCGAAGCCCTTCCGAGAAACCGTCCAAACCTCGTGCACAACACGCGTGTCCGGGCGCCGCGGGGACCCACCAGCGCGCCCATGGAGGCCGCGAGGCGCGGAGCTGTCAGCGTCTTGTCGTCGACCCACAACTCCGGCACGCGGATCGTGCGCTCCACCCGCGAGGAGCCCACCAGCCTGCGAACCCTGTCCTGCAACGCCGTCGCCTCCGGGGGGGGCAGGCGGCGCCTCCGCGCCACCAAGCGCTCGGCGAGCATCACGGGGTAGTCCACCTGCAACCACCGCTCCTTCGCGCGACGGGTCGCCTCCAGAGCCAGCCGCTCATTGGCCTCCCTCCGTGCGGCGGCGGCCTTGTCCAAAGCCGCCATCCGGGCCTCGGTGGCTTGCCGTTTCGCGTCCACGACGCGAACCTCCTCGCGCCGCTCGGCCGCCTGTCTCTCCCGCTCGGCCTCCCGCGCGGCCTGCCGGTCCGCCTCGCGCAGCCGCTGCGCCTCCTTGGCGGCCTGCCGGAGCCGCTGCGCCTCTGGGGCATCGTACGTCCGCCTCTTCTTGTGGCTCCGCTGGAGCTCGGCTCTGCAGCTCTTCAAGAACCGATCGTTCCGCGTCTGCTGCGCCACGACCATCACGTGGTTCAGGGCGGACAGGTACGCGGCCTCGGTGCACACGCCGCCGTGGTCTCCTGCCAAGTCGCCGGGGCCTTCCTCGGGCGCTCCTCCCGGCTCTGCACCGCCGCTGTCCCTCTCGGCGCCGCCAAGCTGGGCGCCGCCGTCTCCTGCCAGGCCGGCAAGTCCTCCTCTCGCTGGCCCTGCTGCAGCAGCTGGCTTCTGAGCCACACTGCGTGCTCAAGCATGAGCGACGAGTCACCGCGCGACGTCAAGGACCCAGAGCTTCCTCCGAGCATAAAAATATTCCAGCGAATACGTTTTTCCGGGAAGAATTGTTTTTTCCGGAAATCATGTTTTCATCGAACATGACCACATTGGAATTATAACAGGAATATTTAAAGATTTAAGTTGGAAAAACAGACATTAAAGAATAAAATATTCCGGGTAATCGTGGTGACATAAGATAATCGGCAACATGTGTTAGTATTGCCTATATGGTGTTATTATATAATGAGATCATTATATATAATATGATGTATAGTACGTAGACTCGTAGGTGTAGGTGCCTACCGTGCTCCGCGGGGGTGTGTTCGCACATCACCTGCGGGGCAGCTCGATGATTTTAGGCCCGTCGGTCATAAGGAAAAAAAAAAACTCATCCTCCTCCGCTCCTTCTTCCTCGCCCTCCTCTTCCTCATCCTCCTCCTCCTCCTCTGGGGGCGGTTTGCGTCGTCGTTTTCGTTCAGCAGAGCCGCGATCTGCTCAAGATGGGCAGGGTCAAGTGCTGGGCCCCCACAGGGCCCGAGTCAGCGGCTGATGAGTTGCTGGCCTGCATCGCACCGACGCTCGAGGCGGCCCTCGAGGGCCACTACAGTCCGCAGGACATGAAGCTCAAGGGCGGAGCTGACCAGGATTTCAATCTAAAAGGGCCCCACCTCCTCTCCTCGCCCCTTCTCGCTTTCTTCGTCCTCGTCCTCCTCCCCCTCAGCCTCCACCTCCGACTCCTCCCCCTCGAACCTCCCCCATATCCAATCGTTCTCCTCGCATTCGCCCTCTCTTTTTGGCTGCCTTCGCCCCTCCCCAGGCCTACCTCGAGAAGGCCAGCGAGTCGCTGGAGAAACTCTTCACCCTCGACCCGAGGGGCGCGTATTTCACGCAGGAGGACATGTTGGCCGCCGTCAAAAAGGGGATGCAGGATGTTCCTCCCCCTCTCTCCTCCTCCTCCTCCTCCTCCTCCTCCTCCTCCTCCTCCTCCTTCCTCCTCCTCCTCCTCCCCTCCTCCTCCTCCTCCTTCCGTCCTCCTCGTCCTCCTCCTCCTCCTCCTCCTCCTCCTCCTCCTTCTCCTCCTCCTCCTCCTCCTCCTCCTCCTCCTTCTCCTCCCCCTCCTCCTCCCCCCTCCTAGCTTGTCCGCAACCTCCTCTCGCTCAGGACGAGAAGGACTCTAAGAAGTTGGCGGACAAACTTCACCTGTGCGCCTTCAGGCTCAAGAGCTCGGAGACGGAGGCGGGGCCGACAACTGTCCTCATCCCCCTCAATCCTCCATTCCGTCCCCCCCCTCTCCTCCTCCTCCTCCTCCTGCCTCCTCCTCCTCCTCCTCCTCCTCCTCCTCCTCCTCTCCTCCTCCTCCTCCTCATCCCTCCCCCCCCCCCCCCCTTCCTTCTCCGCCTCCGTGCCCCTCCCCCTCTCCTCCTCCTCCTCCTCCTCCTCCTCCTCCTCCTCCTCCTCCTCCTCCTCGCTCCTCCTCCTCCTCCTCCTCGTCCTCCCCGTGATCCCCCATCCTCATTCCTCCCGCGCCCTCCGCCACCCCCTCCTCCGAATTCCTCCCCCCCCCCTCCTCGACGGCACTGGAGCGCATCGCCTACAGCTACCGCGGGATGTGCAGCCACGTGCGCCAACGCTACGACCAGGTCCAAACGAACAGCGAGCCAGACAAGCACGTGCCAGCGAAACTGATCGCGATCTTCAAGATTATCCACCGCCACCACGGATCCAACAACGTCGAGACGGCCGCCGCCGAAGTGGGGAGCCTCAGCGGAAGGCATTCGCCGAGGCGGATCGAGGAAATATAGGAGGATGAGGAGGATAAGGAGGAGGGAAAGGAGAGTTTAAGAGCTAAGGGGGGAGGAAGAGGAGAGGGGAGAGGGGAGATTTTTGTTTTTTTTTTTTTTAATTATTTTTTTTGGGAGAGGGGGGAGGGGAGAGGAGCCAATTCCAAAACAACCGACCTCCTCTTATCCTCCCTACTCCTACTCGTGCCACTCGTGCCTATGAGCTCCCCTCCTCCACCGTCGTCGTCCTTGTCTTCCTCCTCCTCGCCCCCTCCACTGCTCATCTGCCTATCTCCTTCCTACTGCCAGGCCTGCCGCGGTCGTCATCAAGAACCCGTTCGCGGCGTTCCGCAACGACTCGGCCGACGAGCACTCGATCGACGACGACGTCGACACCGACGACGACCCAGACTCCAAGCACATTGTCGCTCGATGGTTCAACGGGCAGCAGGTCCTCTCCCTCCTCCCTCCTCCTGCTCTTGTCCTTGCTGCTGCTCCTCCTCCTCCTTCTCCTCCTCCTCATCCTCCTCCGAGTCCTCGCTCCTCCATCCACCCTCTCTCCTCACTCTTCCTCGCATCCCCCTCCCATTCGCCCTTCCAGGCGGTCGCGCTCTATGCGGACGGCCACAGCAAAAACGGCACGCTGAAGCACGGCCCTAGGAGTGATCGCCTCCCCCTTCTCCTCCTCCCTCCTTCCTGGGCCCCTGCTCCTCCACACCATATCCTCCTCCTCATCCTCATCCTCGTTCTCCTCATCCCTCTTCTCACTCCCCCTCGTCCCCCCCTTCGTCCCTCTATAGTCTGCCTCCTTACTCATCCTCCTCCTCGTCTACTCCGCATCCTCATCCTCTTATCCTCGAATCCCCCTTACGTATCCTCGACCCTCCTCTTCATCCTCGACCCTCCTCCTCTTCCTACAGTCAGCGCACTGAAATAAGGAACACCTTTGGCTCGGGAGGGGCTTCTATTTCTGGGCCGTTCCTTGGGCCAGCGTTGGGGAACCTGCTCGTGCTCGAGGTCCGCCGTGGCCATAAAAGCCCCTTCGTTCCTTATTTAGCGTTCCTTCTGGCCGTGCCCCGACTGTACCCGTACTGTTTCCCCAGGGGGTTCATCATCGCGGTGTACCCCGATGGCGAAGAGAAGGAGCTCGAGGTGATGAATGACCACTTAAAAGATGGGGTATTGATGGAGCCCACCCCAGATGCGCCCGCAAAGCCGAAAGCAAAGCCGAAAGCAAAGGGGAAGGCGAAGGGGAAGGCGAAAGCAAAGGGAAAGGCTGCCTCGAAAAAACCAGCTGCGACCAGTGCGGACGATGATAACGAAGATGAGGAGGCAGAGGAGGCGCCAGAAGCCAGCGATGACGAACCACCTGCCAAGAAACGACCAGCTGGCGCCGAGGCTGAGGAGAAGCCTGCCAAGAAAGCTGAGGAGAAGGCTGCGGAGAAACCTGTCAAAAAGGCTGAGGAGAAAGCTGAGGAGAAACCTGCCAAGAAAGCTGAGGAGAAAGCCGAGGAGAAACCTGCCGATGAGAAAGCTGAGGAGAAACCTGATGACAGCGACGAGGCGCCACCTGCAGAGCCCAAGAAAAAGAAGACTAAAGCAGGCGAGGTACCCCCGACGTTTGTGCGCGCGAAGGGCCACGGTGATTCGTACGTTGTCTTCCTCCAGACGAACACCAAGGACAAAATGCAGATTTCGTCCGTCACGCGCTCGAGCGCCGTGGACCGCTCGATCGAGGCCAGTCCCTCCTCGTCTCCTCCACCTTTTTCCTCATCCTTCTCTCTCCGCCCCGCCCCAGGCCGTGGCCAAGCACGTCGCCGAGATGATGAGGCGGAGCGTCGACGACCTGAAGATCCCCGCGAACACGAAGATCAAGGAGCGCTTCGATCTCCCCCCTGCCTCTCTCACCCCACTCCCCCTCCAGCCAGGACCTCGAGCCCGAGCTCGTGCAGGAGATTCGGGACAAGGCCAAGCTCTTCAGGGACGCCCATTGAGCTGGGCCTGAACGCCCCGTCGGGGGAACCGAAGGGGGGGGGGGATCGAACTTGATCCCGCTTCACCCGCCCCTGCTGGCTGTGCACCGCACAAAACAGAAGTTGCCCTCACCCCGATCTGGCAGTGGACGGATGAGTTGGGGAAGGGGGGCAGGGGGTGGGAGGAGACGGAGGAGGAGGAGGACAGGAGGAGGGGCAGGAGGAGGGGCAGGAGGTGGCAGGAGGTGGGGGTGGGGGAGTGGGCTGATTAGGGCGAGGTTGGGGGGAAACAAAAACTGCATTCCCGTCCCTATTTCAACCCCGCCTGCAACCGCCTCCATCCCCTCCCATCCCACTCTCCATTCAGGAACTTCCGACCACCCCTCCATGCATGCAGCGTTTGCTGCAAATTCAATTGTTGCCGTGGCCCCATATTTCAAGTTTGTCTTAGAGGATTGGTTTCATTCCCTGGGAGCTTTCCGCCTCAAGTATGGGAGGCGTCTTTCTGTGAGGTGTCGTTCCCCAGTGGCGTTTTGCCTCAAGTCTGTAGGGGAGGAATCAGACTAGTCGGCAGCCCCCCCTCGGCCGCGCGCGCCATTGCGATCGGTCGAGTTGCTTCTGGTTGCAGGCTCGTCCGATCTCCGAACCGCCCCCCAACGACTCGTTCCTACGTCGACTCCGCTCTCTGAAATTGTATTTTGTGTTGTGGGTTGGTGGTTAGGAGTCGGCGGAGGAACGGTGCGTGGTGGGGATTTGGGCTCCAGTCGATCAGGCAAGATGCCTGACGACGACATCCCCGATTGCGAGATTGTTGGCGCCAACCTAGCGGGAACGTGGCGCACCACGACTGACGGGATGCCAGAGGATATTGTTTTGTTGGTTTTTGTTGCGGCGAGGGGGGGTTCTCTTCGCCCCTCATTTTGACGCCGCCTTCTACAGGGGCAGTGGAAATGCAACTTGTGCAACAACGTGTACAGCACGTACTATGACTCGATGTGCTTCGGCTGCAACGTGGACCAGAGCGGGCAGGAGGTGACGGACCAGGAGCTCAGGGTGAACGCTGCGCTGGACGAGGAGGCGACTGCAAAAAAAAAAACTCGATCCGCACCCCCTCCTTCACATACCCTCTCATCCCCTCACCTTCACGTCCTCATTCCAACCCTCCCTTGTATCCCAAACCTGTTCTGCCAACCCCCTCCCCCTCCCACTCCCTATCCCGCTCCTCCCCCCCTCCCTCTCTCCCCCCCTGTCCCGTCCCTCCCCCCCCCCTCTCTCACTCCCCCTCCCTCTCCCGCCCCCCCTTCCACCTCCCTCCCCCGCTCTCCGTGCCAGTCCAAGGCCTCGGCTGCCAGCGCAGCCGCGGCCGTCGACGAATCCATCGACGAGTCCCAGGCCGAATCATCTTCTTCCTCATCCTCCGCCTCCTCGTAAGTTCCTCCTCATCCTCCTCCTCTGCCGTCTCCTCCTCCTCCTCCTCCTTTCCCTCCTCCCCCCTCCCCTCCTGTTCCTCCTACCTCATCCCCAGGGGCCTTGGTTGCCTCCCCACTTCGACCACGAAGAAATGCTCGGACTGGAAGCTGGAGGTCATCCAGTGGGAGCCCCTCGACTCATGCGCGTGATGCCCAACGAGGTGCACGAGCTGAGTGACGCGGACGAGGCTTGCCCCGTCGTCGTCGCCGTCCCACCCCTTATAACCATCCTACTCTCCCCCTCCTCCCCTTCCCCCTCCACTTCCCCGTCCTCCTCAGATTCCCCAAGGCCCCAGTGGCGTCGGAGATCCACCCGCGGCCCCTGCCACCAGGAACGTTCCTGTCGGCCTACCTCGAGCCCAACCCCACGGCCGCGGAGTGCGAGAGAGCGGTGTCGGCGCTGCCCGTCGGGGAAGACGACAGCGAGGCTCGGCCTCGTCCTTCCTTCCCTAACCCTCTGGTCTTTCCCTGCTCCTCCGCGCTCTCCCCTCCTCCATCCCCAAATCCACTTCTCTGCCCCCCCTCCCCTTCCTCTTCCTGCTGCTCCTCGTTATGCTGCTGCTGTTGCTCCTCCTCTTCTTAATTCCATCCCACCCTAGTCCTCTCCCTCTTCCTCATTCACTCTTAAACCTCCTCCTCGCCCTCCTCCCCATCCTCATGCTCATCCTCCTCCTCGCTCTGCGATCCCGAAAGAACATTTCTCGTTCTCCCCGATAAACGCCCCCCCCCATCTGCAGAAAGATGGCGCTGATGGTGATCCAGAGTCTCCTCTACCTGACCGCCAGCCCGACTTCAGCCCATCACCATGCCGCGAGCCCGACTTGAGTTCGAAGGCCCCAGATAACATCCCGAAGAGAGCCTCGACCTCCGAGTTCGACGAGACCGTCGTGCGCGCAGGCAAGCTCGCCCGCAGGCGCACTTCAGCTTCCTCAAGCCAGAGCCCTGAGAGATTCGTTCGTCACCCCTTCCCGAAGTTCCGCTAGGATGGCACCGCCACCCAATAGTTTCCCAGGGCCCTATTTTTAGATTAGAGCTCGCCTGTGGCGGGCACGGGGGCCGTGGATTTGAGGCGCGCTGCGCCTCGCGGGGAAGAGTCGCACCGAAATCCGTCATTTTTTCAGACATTTGAAATGGCTGAAAAAAATTGCGGAAAGTGAGTTTAGCTGTGAAAACACAGGGTTCGGTTAACTTTTCAGACATTTTTTCAGACATTTTGTAAATGGCAGAATCGTTGATTTTTATTGATTTTTTTATAGGTTTTCGAGAGTTTCAGACATTTTTCAGACATTTTTTCAGACATTTGAAATGGCGGAAAAATGTCTGAAAGTGATTTTAGCTGTGAAAACACAGGGTTCGGTGAACTTTTCAGACATTTTTTCAGACATTTTTTCAGACATTTCCTGTCGTTGGTTTCCCTGGTCTGCCGAAGTTCCGGTACCGGGACTTTTCCGGGCTGTTCCAGCTGCCCCGCCGCCCGCTCCAGGAGCCAAGACGCACTTTTGGTTCCGCTTCAGACACCGCCGCGCGAGCCATGGCGAAGAAGGGCCAGACCGCGCCGAAAACGCCGAAGGCTTCACCCTCCTCCTACTTCCCTGCCCCTCCGCCTCCTCACTATCTCTCGCGCTCGCTCTACTAGTATAGGCCATCGAGAAGGCCAAGAAAGCCTTGGAGGAGGTGAACAAGGCGCTCACGGACGTGACGCCTGAGGACGGTCATTTAGGGTAGATGACGGCCCCCCCAGCAGGTGCCCCATGGGAAGTAGGATCCTAAAGAGCCTGAAGACACGTTGGCTCCAAGATGCGCTTATACCTTAAATGGCCGTCCTCCTTGACAGGACTTCAAGGGCTTACCTGCTGCCCTCAGGCGCGACGTGTACGGCGCGTTGAGGTACTCCCTCAGCATCACCGACAAGGACAAGGCATCCCAGTTTCGATCTCTCTTAAAATTATTTGCTTCCTCCTCCTCCTCCCTCTCCTCTGGCCGCCCTTGTACTCGCAAGGCCAAGCAGTTCACTGAGCTGAAGAAGGACGAGGACCGCCGAACGTGGGCGGCGCAGTTCTAAGGGCATGGAAGCCCCTCCCATCCTCTCGTATCCTTTCCCTCCTCCTCCCTCTCCTCCTGCTCCCTCCTCATCCTCCTTCTCCTTCCTCATCCTCCCCCCCATCCTTCTTTTCCTCCTCATCATCCACCCTTCCCACCCCCGCCGAGCCCAGGTTCCTCGTTGACCCGTCCTGCGGCTCCTGCGGCGCGAGCGGGTCGACGGAGATCACGAAGCGCGACGAAGACAAGGAGAAGGTCGTTTGGGTAACGCAGTCGCAACTGGCAGGACCTAAATACCTTAATGATCCCGAGCACGCGAAGATCCTGGTCGAGTCGGGCGACTTGGAGGATAGACCCCACGAGTATAAGAGCATGCGAGCCAAGGACATCCTTCAGTATAAGTTCTCGTGGACCATCCTCGAGAAGCTCGAGCGCACGGATGACAAATCCAAGGTGGAGGTGAAGGACGCAGAGATGACGGGAGACCAGTACAAGCAGATACGCCAGGCGAACGGGGGAGTGGTGGAGGAAGGACGAGACGGGAGGGGAGGGACGAGAGGGGAACAACAAAAAACCGGAGCAGAAGGAGGAGAGAGAGAGAGAGAGAGAGAGAGAGATCGCAGGCGATGCTGGATTCCAAGAACGGCCAGTCGAAGCTGCAGCTGGGCAAGAGTCGCAAGAGGCCCGAATGGAAGAGAGGAGGAGGAGGAGGAGGAGGAGGAGGAGAAGGAGGAGGAGGAGGATGAGAGGAAGAGTGATGATAGGATGAGGATGAGGCATGGAGAAGGAGGAGGATGGAGGAGGGGATGAGGAGGAGAGGACCCCCCCTAGCATGGAGTCCTTCCTCTCCTCCTCCTGCTCCTCCTCATCCTCCTCCTGCTCCTCGAACCCACCCTACTCGCCTGAAGGGATGCCGCCGCCGCGTTGCTGGACAAGCCCGAGCCGAAGACGGGCGAGGAGGACCCCCCCGATCCGCCCGAGGAGACCCCCGAGGAGAAGGAGAAGAAGGCGAAGAAGGCGCGGGTTGCGGAGAAGAACAAAGCGATCAACGAGGTCGAGAAGGTCACGATCAACGTGTCCCACGAGCTTGGCAAGGTGAAGTGGATCAAAGAGGGGCTCAAGGAGCGCCAGTACCCAGACGCGCTCAGCAACTTCTTGGACACCCAGGTCATTGCAGCAGCAGCAGCAACATGAGGAATATCAGATAGGAAAACCGGAGGGAGAGCTGAGGGGAGGGGATGGAAGGAGGAGGGGAGGAAGAGACTGCGGAGGAGTAGGGGGAGGAGGAGTAAGAGAAGCTGAAGGACGGTGAGGGAGAGGAGGGAGGGAGGATGAGGAGGCAGAGGAGGAGGAGGGTGGGGGAGGAGGGAGGGTGGGATTGAGAGAGGGGGAGGAGGAAAAGGAGGAGGAGGATGAGGAGGAGGAGAAGGAGAAGGAAGGGAAAAGGGAGGAGGAGGAGGAGGACGAGGAGGGCAGACGTCAGGTCGAGGAGCAGCACAAGAACCTGGATGAGCTCAAGGACACCCTGTACCGCATCAAGGGCGACGCCTCGAATAAGCAGTGGAGCGTCGAGGAGGCTGGCGCTGCCGCTCATACTGCTTCTGCTCCGCTCATCCCCCATCCACTCTCCTCCTCCTCCCTCCCTCCCTCCCTCCTACTCATCCTCCTTCTCCTGCTCGTCCTCCTCATCCCCCTCCTCGTCCTAGTCGTCCTCCCTGTCCTCCACTTCCTCCCTGTCCTCCTCCGCCTCGTCCTCATCCTTGCCCTCCTCCTCCTCGTCCGCGTCGCGAGGTTGAGGAGTGCAAGCAGACCCTGGAGACGGCGAAGAAGAAGTTCACCGAGGCGTACGACAGGCTCCCTGACGCCTGCCACTTTAGCTTCCTCTTCCTCTCTCGCTCTCTCTCTCTCTCTCTCTCTCTCTCCCTCTCTCTCTCTCTCTCTCTCTCTCTCTCTCCCCTTCTCTCTCCCCCCCTCTCTCCCCCTCGCTCCCTTTCCCTTCCCCAGGGGAGGAGGAGGGGAGGGAGCCTGGGGAGGGCTGGAGGGAGGAGGGGAAGGAGGAGAGGATGAGCCACCAGCCAGGTTCCTCTCCAAGACCTGGAACGACGTCAAGAAGATGGGGAACCAGAGCTGAGCCTGAGCCTCCCTGGGGTGAGGGGCCTGTGCTTACAGCGAGTGCTGGACGTGCTTTGGGGGTGCGTTCGGTTTAGCACCTGCGGTTCATTTTAGGGGGGGGGGGGAAGGAACAGTATATACTCGTGCAGTTGTTTTTCTGCTCGAGGCTATTTGGCCGCTCGGGGTGCGGGCAATTTCGCCGATGGGGGTGCCTCCCTCCGCGTGGGGATGAAACGCGGCGTGAGGCAACGACTGGGGCTTGCTCCTGAGGGTGATGGTGCAAGTACCAAGGTGCAGAGGTGCGCTTGGCCTGTTCAACCCAATTTTGTTTTATAATTTGTGTTTGGGGGGATGGGGGTACCAATGCGTTCAAGTACCAGGCTCCCTGGTTACACGCACCATCGCCCTTTAAGACGCCCAAGAGGTCTCACACTGAGAAGTGGATGACCCAGATGTTTAATCGAGGGCAGCTGTCCGCACCAGAGCTCGTCCGAGGTATTCAAGCGTGCCAGCAAGACCATCCTGGATCGTCTTGCAGCCTGGCACCAACAGCAACTGCATGTGGCAAATTGACGAGAAACGCTCACAGGACATTTTTGTTCCAAACGTTCCTTCCTTGGATGCCCTGGCAACGCCAAAACTGGACCCGTGTTCCAAACATTTTTGTTCAGAAATTCGGCATTCCTCAAACAAAAATGCGGTGGTAGCGTTTTTCTGTCAATGCTTCATGCGGCTGCCAGGGATCTGTGCCGTCGGCTGAGCAAGACTGCTCGCCTGCCAGAGGTGTATGAGGCAGATGCGCAGTTCTGGGATCCAGATACAGGGAGGATCAAGAAGGGGAAGATTCATTGTCTGTTGCCGCATGAGGTCCTCAGTGCCATCACGCCTCCTGGCTCTGAAGATACAATTTGTGAGTTCGATGCTGATCAGGTTGGCTCCCGCACCATGCTAGCCAAGACTCTGGAGGAGCTTGGGGCCGACGCCAGCAAGCAGTGGGCTGCCGTTGGCATCTGGGGCGACAGCGCCCCGTACGCCCTTCGCGACTCCGTGTACCTCCTTCTTTGGAACACGATCTCTGGACCAACGAACAAGCGATGGTGGTTCGTGGCGTTTCCCAAGAAGTTTGTCTGCCAGTGTGGGTGCAGTGGTCGGCATACGTTTCAGGCTCCCTTTTTCTTCCAGTTCTCATGTGTATGCATGCCCATTCGATCAGTCCAGTGTGTATGCGTTCAGCTTTCATGCATCATGTTTCGCCCTCCGATCTGTCTTTATCACTCCCTCTCCCTCCGTCGGTTGTCTGGGACGTGCTGCGCTGGAGCGTTTCCGTCTGGCTGTGCGGACGGCTACCTGCTCAGCGCCATGATGGAGTCGATTTTGCTAAGTCCACACGCATCGGCGACCGCGCCCGTGCTAGAAGGATCGGAGAGAGTCTAGCTGTGAGGGGGATGGTGATTCAGTGCAGGGGCGATTGGCAGTGGCTGAAACAAGGTTTGGGATTACAGGGGTGGGGCAGTGGCCGAGGAAGCTTGGACAACCGCATGTGTTTTAGATGTGGGTGCATTCGTCGACACATGACAGAAATAGGGGACGATGCCCCATGGCGCAAGACTTTGATTTCCCACAGCGATTTCCTGAACGATGTGCTCCAATCCAAGAAGCACCTTTCCGGCCTTTTTTCGGTGCCTGGTTTCAAGCTTGAGATGGTGGTTGCAGACTTGATGCACTGTGCATGCCTAGGTATTTTACAATACTGTTTAGGTAACGTTGTATGGGAGTTGTTCCTGGAGCTAGGCGGTACGTTCACATGTTGGGTTGAAACCTGCGGTAAACTTGTTGGCATGGTCAAGTGGATGGCCCACCATCTCGAAATCGACCCGCCGCTCAACAACCTCACAGTGACCATGATTAGGGCTTCTGCAACAGCGACGCCAAAGATGAAGCTCAAGGCATGGGATCAAACTCGCGTGCGAGAGTCCCTCCCCTCCCACCCTGCCCCCTCCCCATATCCCATCAACCTCTCCCTCTCCGCTCCCCATGCCCCCCCCCCACCTCCCTCCACTGCCCCACCCGCCCTCCCCATCGCGCGTGTTTGTTTGATCCCTTGCGGCAGGCCGCTGAAGGGCGTCGGATGTTGCTCGTTGTCCGCAGTTTGCTTCAGCACTGTTTCAAGCGGGATGGCCCGCGCGCAGCGCACGCAGAGATTCGCTACACTTGCGTTGATGCTTTGTGTCGGGTTTACGAGACGGCCGATCTGAAGCACTGGGACCACGATACATCCCCCCCTCTCTTAGCAACGTATGCTCGTCAGCACCTGGTTGCATATCGAGTGCTCCACTTGCGAAGTATGCAGGAAGATTTAAGCAATACATTTTGGAGGTACTACCCCAAACACCATCTATTCCTTCATTGCTGTGAAGATCAGACGGCCCTGCACGACAGCCCGAGGTCTTATTGGGCGTACGGGGACGAAAATGAGATTGGCAACGCAGTGAAATTGGCCAGATCCGCGTTTCCAACTACTTTAAGCTGCTTGCTTATGCAGCGTTACAGGCTGAACGAGTTCAGTTGACGGTGCTTCTATCCCCTCTTCTCGTCCCAATGCCATTTGAACATGAAATTCGAGGAGGAGAGGGAGGAGAGAGGAGGAGAGGAGGAGAGATGAGAAGGAAATGGAGGATCCCAAGAAGGGTAGGAGACGACTACGATCCTTCTTCATCGTTCCACTTCTGCTACTGCCGCGTGTTGCTCGCATACGTTCGCAACGCTACGAAAGCACTGCAGTCCGATGCGATTGAAAATCGTCCAAAGCTTAAGTTTCGGAACCTGTCCTCCCTCCCTTCCCCCTCCCCCCTCTCCCTCCACTGGGTCCCCCTCCTCGCGACTCCTCCCGTCCCCCTCCTTCGGTCCTTCCACGCTCACATATCCTCGTCCTCCTCATCCTCATCCTCGTCCGTGTCCTCGTCGTCGTCCTCCTCCCCCTCCTCCTCCTCTCCCTCCTCCTCCTCCTCCTCCTCCTCCTCCTCCCCCTCCTCCTCCTCCTCCTCCTCGTAGCCATTTTCGGCTCGATCGGTAAGCCCGAGGCCCGTAGGTCGCCTATATGGTAGCGGAGCTATAGCCGCCGCGTCAGGCCCGTAGGCACGTCACGGCTGGCCCATCAGATTTTTTGGTAGCGGGGCCCCGTTTCGTTACGAGAAGCCCCTGTTCGCTTCAGAGAACGGCGGCGTACGATACGTATATATATATATATATATATATGCGCATTCACATATGGGACTGTATATATATATATATATATATATATGTATATATGATGCATATATACATACACATACAAGGATTGCACACTGTATATGTGCATCGTACATATACATCTACATATGGCTTATGCATCGGGAATAAAATATTCCGGAGCGGCGCCTCGGGAATAAAATATTCCGCCGCACGCGGTTCTAAGCGCATGGACGTGGACTTTTTGGTTGGGGGTATATTTTATGTCGGATGGGAATAAAATAAGTTTTTAAGTCAAATTCCAAGACATAAATCGTTAAAATATTCCGGGGGGAAGCTCTGGGGATTCGATTTCGTCAACAAACCATTGGAGCAGCTCGAACCCAATCAACGAGGACATGCGCTGGAGCTGGCTGCGTTCCTGCGGGTCGTCCGACCGCCGCCTCCTCTGCTGCCGGTCCTCCGCGCCCGCCCCTGCTGGGGTCAGGCGCCCAGCCTTGCTCTTGCCGGCCCACTCCGCGTAGACCCGCTTCAGCCGGCGCGCCACGGCATTGGAGGGCGTCAGGTTGAACATGTTGGTGGCGAGGGCACCCCACGGCATGCGAGTGTAGTGGATGCCAGCTCCTGCTTGCTCCTCGACCCAAGCGCCAATGCGCGCGCCCATCTCCAGCCTCGTGCTGATCGGCAACGCGGACGACCGCCCTTGCCGCCCAGCTCGTCGCCGAGCCCGAGGCTCGGGCGCAGCCTGCTCCAGACTGCCGCGAAACAGGGCGGCCTGATCGTTAAAGGTTCAACGTTTGGCGCTTGCCACAACGGCGAACCCTTCAAACTGCAATGATTCACCCTCGTGACAACGGCCAATCGTTGAACCTTAAACTTTCGGGCAACCTTGCGTCGAGCACGTCTTCGTCGTCTCCGTCCTCGTCGTCGTTGTCGTCGTCGTCGTCGTCGTCGCCGTCGTCGGCGACTCCAAAGGAGACGACGACGTCGCCGACGACGACGACGACGGAAACGACGAGGCCGAGGACGAGGACGACGACGACGACGACGGCGCCTGCGCCGCCAGCGCGGCCAAGTAAGCCATGCCAGCGCGGCGCTGCGAAGCGCCTCTGTCGGCGCGGGAGGCGGAGGCGCCGCGGGGCAGCCCCTCGGGGCGGCCGCCGCCGGAGGCGCCGCGGGGCATCCGCTCGGCGGCCGCCGCCGGAGGCGCCGCGGGGCAGCCGCCGCTGGAGGCGCCGCGGGGCGAGCCGCCGCTGGAGGCGCCGCGGGGCGAGCCGCTTGGCAGCTAAGCCGAAAAAAGGCTACAAATGTACTGGCGTTGACGCAGGCCCCACAACCCAGGCATCCGACGTGTGTATGACCCACAACCCAGGCATCCGAAATGTGTGTGACCCACAACCCAGGCAATGTGGCGACCCTCAGGCCACATGCATCCGCTGTGTGTCTGACCCACAACCCAGGCATCCGAAGTGTGTATGACCCACAGCCCAGGCATCCGAAACGTCTCATAACCACAACTCAGGCACTTGTGTTTCCATATTTTGTGTTGCTCTTTTTTTGTTGTTGCTTGTTATGTCATTCCGCCATTGGGGCTCCTGGGGGGTGGCGCTTGGGACCACACGAGGATCCGCCACTTACGCCACCCCCAGGATGCCCCAGTCCTCGTCGCGGCGCCGACGGGGTGGCGCTCGGGACCACACGAGGATCCGCCACTTACGCCACCCTCGGCGCCGCTTTTGGGGTTCCTTGGGGGTGGCGCTTGGGACCACGCGAGGATCGGCCACTTACGCGCAAACCAGGCGTCCGAGAAGTGTCATAACCACAACTCAAGCACTTGTGTTTGCATATTTTTTGGGCGCTGTTTTGTCGTCATTGTTATGTCATTAGGTCCCTGACGCACAACCCGGGCATCCGAGATGTCTCTGACACACAGCCCAGGCACTTACGGCAAGCCTGAGGTCTGCGACGCACAACCCAGGCATCATAAATGCCCCTAACACGCCACCCAGGGGCGCTGGCGAACCTGAGGTCCCCAACGCACAACCCAGGCGGCCGAGAAATGTCATAACCACAACCCAAGCACTTGTGTTTTCATATTTTTTTGGGCGCTACTTTGTCGTCATTGTTATGTCAGTAGGTCCCTGACACACAACCTGGGCATCCGAAATGTTTCTGACACACAACCCAGGCACGGCGGCAAGCCTGAGGTCCGTGACGCGCAACCCAGGCATCCGAAGTGTGTATGACCCACAGCCCAGGCATCCGATACGTCTCATAACCACAACCCAGGCACTTGTGTTTCCATATGTTGTGGTGCTCTTTTTTTTGTTGCTTGTTATGCCTTTAGGCCATTGGGACTCCTGGGGGGTGGCGCTTGGGACCACACGAGGATCCGCCACTTACGCCACCCCCAGGATGCCCCAGTCCTCGTCGCGAGATGTGGTTCCCCGACGCACAACCCAGGCATCAAGGGTGTCCCTCACACGCCACCCAGGCACGGTGGCGAGCCTGAGGTCCCTAACGCACAACCCAGGCGTCCGAGAAGTGTCATAACCACAACCAAAGCACCTGTGTTTTCCTTTTTTTTTTTTGCGCTATTTTGCCATCGTTATTATGTGAGTAGGTCCCTGACGCACAACCTGGGCATCCGAGGTGTCTCTGACACGCGACCCAGGCACGGCGGCAAGCCTCAGGTCCGTGACGCACAACCCAGGCATCCGAAGTGTGTATGACCCACAGCCCAGGCATCCGATACGTCTCATAACCACAACCCAGGCATTTGTGTTTTCATATTTTGTGTTGCTCTTTTTGTTGTTGTTGTTTGTTATGCCTTTAGGCCATTGGGGCTCCTGGGGTGTGGCGCTTGGGGCCACACGAGGATCCACCACTCACGCCACCCCCAGGATGCCCCAGTCCTCGTCGCGAGCTGCAGTTCCCTGACGCACAACCCAGGCATCAAGGGGGCCCCTCACACGCCACCCAGGCACGGTGGCGAGCCTGAGGTCCCTAACGCACAACCCCGGCGTCCGAGAAGTGTCATAACCACAACCAAAGCACTTGTGTTTTCATATTTTTGGGGCGCTATTTTGTCGTCGTTGTTATGTCATTAGGTCCCTGACGCACAACCTGGGCGCCCGAGATGTCTCTGACACACAACCCAGGCACGGCGGCAAGCCTGAGGTCTGCGACGCACAACCCAGGCATCCGAGAATTCTCAGAACCACAACCCAGGCACTTGTGTTTCCATGTCTTTTGTGATATTTGTTGTTTTCATGTGTAATGTCATTAAGTCCCTGAGGCACAACAAAGGCATCCGGTATGTCGGCAACACACAACCCAAGCACGGTGGCGAGCCAGAGGTCCCTAACGCACAACCCTGGCATCCGAGATATCCCAGAACCACAACCCAGGCACTTGTGTTTATATATGTTTTGTTCTTCGTTGTTGTCATGTGTTATGTCATTAAGTCCCTGGCGATCAACCCAGGCATCCGATATGTCTCTGACCCACAACCCAGGCACGGTGTCGACCCTGAGGTCCCTGACGTGCAACCCAGGCATCCGAGATGTCTCTGACCCACAACCGAGGCATGGTGGCGAGCCTGAGATCCCGAACTCGCCGCCCAAGCATCCGAAATGCCTCCGACCCACAACCCAAGCCGGTTTGCGGTCTGATCCCTCCTGGGCTCAGGGGTCCTGGTGCCTCCTGGTCCCTCCTGGTTCCTCCTGGTCTCTCTTGTTCCCTCCTGGTCCCTCCTGGGCTCAGGGGTCCTGGTCCCTCCTGGTCTCTCCTGGTCCCTCCTGGTCCCTCCTAGTCCCTCCTGGTCCCTCCTGGTCCCTCCTGGTCTCTCCTGGTCCCTCCTGGTCCCTCCTGGTCCCGCCTGGTCCCTCCTGGCCCCTCCTGGGCTCAGGGGTCCTGGTCCCTCCTGGTCCCTCCAGGTCCCTCCCGGTCCCTCCTCGCCCCTCCTGGTCCCTCCTAGTTCCTCCTGGCCCCTCCTGGTCCATCCTGGTCTCTCCTGGTCCCTCCTGGTCCGTCCTGGTCCGTCCTGGTCCCTCCTGGTCTCAGGGGCCCTGGCCCCTCGTGGCCCCTCCTGGTCCCTGTTCACACGCACTTCACATGTTCTGGATGGCAGCAGGCTTGGCGACGAAGACTGCCCCGCGCATCACCGCCTTCACGTTCGCGAACGCGGGCACCAGAATCGTCACCGTTGGGGCTTTATCTTTCCCACGCTGCTTGCGCCCATCCTGCTTGAACTCGCAGGAGATCTCTTGCGTCAGGCACCTCGCCTCCAAGTTCCCCACCGTGGTGTCGGCCGCCGTCGCCTCCAAGACCGCCCAGAAGGGCGACACCCCTAGGGCCTTGCCTGGCTTGAACTGGGCGAGGGGGCTCTGGATGATGTATTTCGATAGGTCGTCGCAGATGTCGTAGGCTCCGATTTCTGTCGTTACCAAGTAGGGGTGCTGCGGATGATGCGATTTTGGCCTCCTCATCTTGGCCCCCTCCGAGAAGTCGTGCACAAGTCCGTGCGGAATCAACACCACCTCGCCGACTGCGAAATCTTTCGCGGCCCTCGCCTGAAACACACACGGGTTTGAGGACTCCATGCTGTGGACCGTGATATTGGCAGCGCACCCGCTGTGTTTGACCTGCAGCTGCTGCAGGGCCGTCTGCATCATCAACTTGAAGACCGCGTCCTGGCTGGGCATCGCGGCGGCGGGCATCACCTGGAGGCGCGACGCGTCGATCTCGTACGGCTGGATGATGGCAGGCTCCGTTGGCTTCTGGCCGCTGTTGTCACCAGGCGGCGCCTGCGCGGCGCCCAGGGCGCCAGCCGGCTCCTGCGCGGCAGGCGACGCTCCGTGGGTCGAGGCGTCGGCGACGCCTGGGGCAGGCGGCGCGCCGTCGAGCGGCGCGGGGAGCTTCTTCTCGTCGGCGGCGAGCTGGGGGGGAGGGAGCTCGAGGGAGGGAGCTGGAGGGAGGGAGCTGGAAGGTGAGTGCTGGAGGGCGGGGGCCGGAAGGCGAGAGCTGGAGGGAGGGAGCTGGGGGGCGGGTGCTGGAGGGCGGGAGCTGGCTGGTGGGAGCTTGGCGGCGGGAGCGGGGGAGAGGGGGCTGGGAGGAGGGAACTGGGGGAGGGAGCTGGAAGGAGGGAGCGGGGGGAGAGAGCTGGGGGGAGGGAGCTGGGGGAGGGAGCTGGGGGGCGGGGGCCGGAGGGTGGGAGCTGGAGGGAGGGAGCTGGGGGGCGTGTGTGCTGGAGGGCGGGAGCTGGCGGGTGGGAGCTGGGCGGCGGGAGCTGGGGAAAGGGAGCTGGGAGGAAGGAGCTGGGGAGAGGGGGCCGGAAGGAGGGAGCGGAGGGAGAGAGCTGGGAGGAAGGAGCTGAGGGAGCTGGAGGGAGGGGCCCGGAGGGGCGGAGCTGGCGGGTGGGAGCGCGAGGGCGGGGGCTGGAGGGGGGGGGCCGGGGGGAGAGAGCTGGAAGGAGGGAGCTGGGGCGCGGGCGCTGAAGAGCGGGAGCTTGAAGGGGGAATCTGGCCAGAGGAGGTGGAGGAAAGCCTCCTCGACCTCCTCGAAGGCCTCCAGGGCGTCTGCCTTTCTCTTCGCGGTGGTCGGAGGAGAGCAAATGGAGACAGCCGCGGATAGAGAAAACCGCTCGGAACCCGAGCGAATCGGCCGCCGAACCTCCTCCGAGGACCGCGTGCTCAGTTTTTCCGTGCCGCGCCCAGCCGTGGCGACGAGGCCTCCCCGAGGAAAAAAAAACCTTGTCTCAGAAAGAAAACCGCCCAGAACCCGAACAAGTCGGCCGCCGAACCTCCTCCGAGGACCACGTGCTCAGTTTTTCCGTGCCGCGCCCAGCCGTGGCGACGAGGCCTCCCCGAGGAAAAAAAAAACCTTGTCTCAGAAAGAAAACCGCCCGGAACCCGAACAAGTCGGCCACCGAACCTTTTTCCGAGGTTCACGTGCTCAGTTTTTCCGTGCCGCGCCCAGCCGTGGCGACGAGGCCCCCCCGAGGAAAAAAAAAAACCGTCTCAAGTCGCCCTCCTCCGATGGTGGTTTTCTTGGGCGCCAGCCCGTACTCCGTGTCCGGCGGCTGGTAGAGCGCGGCGGCGGGCTTCTCCGCGATGGCCCTGCACTTGAGCAGGTCGTCGGCGTACTTCGCCTCGATGGCGGCCATAGAGGTGTTGGCCAGAGCGGGCGTTCCAGGCCACTTGAGAACGATTTTGCCCACCCTGAAGAACAGCTTGGCGCGGCTCATGAGGACGTCCTTCGCCGATCCCCGGGCCTGCTGGATTTTGTAATAAGCGAGGACGTCCTTCAGGAATTCATCAGCCGTTTGCTGGATGACAGAGGAGCCCGCGATCGCGTCAATCGTCTCTTTGCGCATGCTCTGCGCCACCGCTGCGACGCCGCCGGACTGCCTCTTCAGGTTCCCGCACTGCATTGCTGAGAGGTACTGGTAGATCGCCAGGCCGACCTTCACGTGGGGGAACTTCGGGCCCAAGGACGCTATCATTTGAAAATCGCTGGGCCGAACTCTCAATATGGGGCTGGGAACAACGGCGAAATGTACCTGGCCCAGCGCCTCCACCAGGCCAGCAGGAACCCGGATGGCGAAATTGAAGAGCATCATCTTGTCGTTATCGCTGTATGTGTTCTGGCCGAACCTCTTGTCGCAAAGAGAAATGGCCGCCCTGCACCTCTCGCTGGGGTCTCTGATGTGGCTGGTGTTGTCTGCGCAGTCACGTAGCGCGCGCAGGATCTCCATCTCGCTGGTCCCCATGTCCGTCGTCGCGTCCATGTTGTCCTCGCCCACAACCCTGGGGTTGCTAGGATCAGTGGATCAGATCCACGCGTCGCGGATCAGATCCGGCCCTGTGGATCAGAAAAAGCATCGTTCAGAGGGTTGGATCAGATCCAGCCCTCTGGATCAGATCCAGGACCCTGGATCAGATCCAGGCCTCTGGATCTGATCCAGGCATTGCGCATGCGCAGGCATACATATATATATATATATATAATTATAATTATATATATATACAATGTATATATATATATATATATATATTGTATACACGCGTGTGTATACATTTGTGTTTGCGTTTACATGTATATGTACGCATATGCATTATACTATACATCTGCATATACATGCACATATACATATATGTGTTTGTATATACGTGTATATGTAAGTATAAAAGTATGGTTGTTCATGTTTGAGTGTATGTAAACATATTTGCACTTATGCAGGTATATACGTATGTATGTACATGTAGTTGTATATGTATGTTCATGTGGTGTATATCCTTTTCATACATGTAATCGTATGTGTAGATGTGTATGCAGTGCACATGCATGTGTACATGTATATGTATGTGTGCATATCGTTGTGTACGTTATGTGCATGCTTATGCATATGTATAAGTAGATGTAACATGTGTATGCACATGTATATGTGTACGTATATGTTTGTATGTGCATGTATATGCATTTGACGAGGTGAACCATTTTGTGTTTCGGAAACCTGGTCGGTTCGAAACCTTTTTAGATGCAGGGGCCGCGCTGTCCGCCCCTTCACTCTTATCCGCGACTGCGGTGGCTTATATGTGCACATGCAGCCGTTCGTTGCCAGTTGCTCGTTTTGTGTTATTCGCGGGGGGGGCGAGGCCCTGAGGACATGCAGTGTTCATTGCTGGTGACCTCTTTCGGTGACGGAGCGGCGGGGTGGGCGAAGCCCTATACTGGTGCCAGGTTGTCGCGACCCGCGGTTCTCGCTGCGGCCGAGCGGGGGGCGGGGGGGTGGGCGACGCCCCGAATGTCCCAGTTGCTCGCAGCCGCGACGTCTATCGCGGCAAGTGGCGGCGCGGGCGCTTTATGTTTTTTTTGGCCAGCGTCGCCAGCGTGTTTGTCTAGCGAGTCGGCGGGGTGGGCGAAGCCCTGAAGATTTCGGTTGCTTGTGGCCCGCGATCCCCTCGCTCCCCTCGCAACCGCGGGGCGGCGGGGGATGAGCGAAGCTCGTGAGATGAGGGAGTGGTGGGCACAAATTGCCCCGATTACACATTGTGCCGATGGACCAGAACTCTGCTCCCATCACGGGCGTAGTCCAATCGCCCGCTGCAGAGGCTGCACATGCGCGCGACGATGGCAGTCGCCTGTACATAACAGCCTCGACTAAGCGAAAAAAGCTGCCTCCCTCCTCGCTCATCCCCCTCCTCATCCTCCTCCTCCTCCTCCTCCTCCTAATCCTCCTCTTCCTCGTCCTCGTCCTCGTCCTCGTCCTCATCCTCCTCCTCCTCATCATCATCATCCTCTTCATCCTCCTCCTCCTCCTCCTCCTCCTCCTAATCCTCTTCCCACCCTCCTCCTCCTCCTCCTCCTCCTCCTCCTCCTCATCATCATCATCCTCCTCGTCCTCATCCTCCTCCTCATCCTCGTCATCCTCCTCCTCATCCTCCTCATCCTCCCTTTCTTCTCATGTTCCTCCTTCTCGTCCTCCTCTTCTCCTCTCCCTTCTCATTCCGCCAAGGCTGTCTTAATTGTACTGCTGCGTCTCAGTAGGCGGCGCGCCGAGGTCCTGCGATCCAGGATACATCTGTGATACATCAAACTCCAACTGCGAGTCCTGGTCGAAACCGATGGCATTGGCGTATGCGGCGTAGTCATCAGCAGCGAGAGTCGATGGGGCCTCGCTGATCACGGTCTTCTTTTCTGGACTGAAGTGTCGAACGCGTTTCGCCGTAGGTATCTCCGTCCGTGGAGCGATCTCGTCTATCTCCTGCAATGCGTTGACCACTGATGTCTTGCCCTTGTCCTTACTTTCCAACTCCTGCTCCGCCTCCGCGCATGCTGCCGGTGGAGATGATATTGCTGCTGCTTGTGGGGGTGCTGGTGACGCTGCCTGTGACGGTGTCGGTGGGTCGCCGACCGACATCACTGTACCGTCCGAGTTGGTCGGCACGAAAAGTGCTGGCCCGAGTGCCGAGACGAGCGTCTTGCTTGACTCTCTCAACCCAGACAGGAGCGCGCGGACTTCTGATCCTGCGGGAAGCTCACGCGCTGCGTCAGGAGTGGCTCGAGCAGGGGCGGCTTGAGGCTTGTTGCATGGAACGAGTCTGATCACTTGCACGAAAGGTTTCGCCAGGCCAGGAACAGGGATAATGATTTCGTCGGCCGCCATCACGGCCAACAACGCAAGCTCATATGGAGTATCGAATGGTTTCAACCAAATCTAATCGAGCACAAATGGCAACGGGGGGGAGCTTCGGGTAACTTGGTGTTGTAGTCCGTATTCGGCCTTGTCGGATGATCTATGCCCCGCGGGGACAAGCCTGTGTATGACCCTAAAAAGACACCCTCCTCACTCTTCCTTTTCCTCTTCCCTCTTCTGTCCTCCTCCTCCTCCTCCTCCTTCTCCTTCTCCTCCTCCTCCTCCTCCTCCTCCTCAGCATCATCATCAGTACTTTAGAAAGGAGGGCTGTGGGCGCTCAGAAGGTCCTCCCGAGAGTAGCCCAGTGCAGAACCCAGAAGGTCCTCCCGAGAGTAGCCCAGTGCAGAACCCAGACCCGAAAGTGATACATCAACGCATTGGCGTTGAGCAGGCGTCGAGGCGCGTTGAGGCGTACTGGCGTTGAGCCTAGAAAGGCCCTCCCAGACGCGAGAGTAAGACCTCGACGCGTTGGCGTTGAGCAGGCGTTGAGGTGCGTTGAGGTGTGCTGGCGATGAGCCTAGAAAGGCCCTCCCAGACGCGAGAGTGAGACCTCAACGCATTGGCGTTGAGCAGGCGTTGAGGTGCGTTGAGGCGCGCTGGAGTTGAGCCTAGAACGGCCCTCCCAGACGCGAGAGTGAGACCTCAACGCATTGGCGTTGAGCAGGCGTTGAGGTGCGTTGAGGCGCGCTGGCGTTGAGCCTAAAACTGCTCCCAGACGCGAGAGTGAGACCTCAACGCGTTGGCGTTGAGCAGGCGTTGAGGTGCGTTGAGGCGTGCTGGCGTTGAGCCTAGACAGGCCCTCAACGCGTTGGCGTTGAGCAGGCGTTGAGGTGCGTTGAGGTGCGCTGGCATTGAGCCTAGAAAGGTTCCGAGGCGCGAGAGTGAGACCTCAACGCATGGGCGTTGAGCAGGCGTTGAGGTGCGTTGAGGTGGGCTGGCGTTGAGCCTAGAAAGGCTCACAGACGCGAGAGTGAGGCCTCAACGCATGGGCGTTGAGCAGGCGTTGAGGTGCGTTGAGGTGCGCTGGCGTTGAGCCTAGAGAGGCCCTCCCAGACGCGAGAGTGAGGCCTCGACGCATTGGCGTTGAGCAGGCGTTGAGGTGCGTTGAGGTGCGCTGGCGTTGAGCCTAGAAAGGCTCCCAGACGCGAGAGTGAGACCTCAACGCGTGGGCGTTGAGCAGGCGTTGAGGTGCGTTGAGGTGTGCTGGCGTTGAGCCTAGAACGGCTCCCAGACGCGAGAGTGAGACCTCAACGCATTGGCGTTGAGCAGGCGTTGAGGTGCGTTGAGGTGTGCTGGCGTTGAGCCCAGAAAGGCTCCCAGACGCGAGAGTGAGACCTCAACGCATGGGCGTTGAGCAGGCGTTGAGGTGCGTTGAGGTGTGCTGGCGTTGAGCCTAGAACGGCTCCCAGACGCGAGAGTGAGACCTCAACGCGTTGGCGTTGAGCAGCGTTGAGGTGCGTTGAGGTGTGCTGGCGTGAGCCTAGAAAGGCCCTCCCAGACGCGAGAGTGAGGCCTCAACGCATTGGGCGTTGAGCAGGCGTTGAGGTGCGTTGAGGTGCGCTGGAGTTGAGCCTAGAACGGCCATCCCAGACGCGAGAGTGAGACCTCAACGCATTGGCGTTGAGCAGGCGTTGAGGTGCGTTGAGGTGTGCTGGCGTTGAGCGCAGAATTGCGCGGCGATGCGTTCAGTCGGTCGCGTTGAGGCGTTAAGCCAAAGTGAGGAGGAGGATGCGGAGGAGGAGGAGGAGGAGGTGAGGATGAGGAGGTGGAGGATGAGGAGAAGGGGGAGGAGGAGAAGTTGGGGAAGGAGGAGGAGGAGGAGGAGGAGAGCTCAATGGGCCCTTGCCATCCCAGAATCAAACCAAGAGGCCCCTGACCCACTAGGTAACTTACAAGATCGCCGCCTCCACGTCGGTGGAATGGCGTATAAGCCTCTTGAATCAAACCGGTGAGGCCTTCAGGCCAAACCTGTTATTTTTGCAACCTGATTGTTTGGAACGCCGCTCCCATGCCGCGCACTCGCAAACGCACGCAGTTCTCGAGATCTATACGGGACCAACAACACTGCCACTGGCATCCTTGAATTGGCCGCCAGGCTAGCTGCGCCACTCGGGCGCGTGGCTCAATCGGGGCCCTTGCATGCGTGCGCTGCCTGAGCGATTGCCGCGGCGAACTTCCTCGGGTACGCCTGAGATGCCTTGAGCACCTTAGGCGCACCAACCCAGTGACCAGTTGCCTGCTGGAATGCGAGATGGACGGGATTCCGAGCCTTGGAGCCAGACGAGCGGCGAGCTTTCTTCGCCAGGAGATCGTGCACGACAGTTTCTGGAAGCGTGGTGTACACTTCTAAATTCTTCATGCTTGGGCTGCCGAATCGCCCCAAGCCTGTCGTGAAACGGCGCGCTTGCGCACGTATGAGGGCTCGTCCGAGCCACGGAGCTTGAAACATCAGGCTGTTCACTGGCTGCTCGACGGCAACATGCAGAGAGCGAATTGCGCAGTACATTACAAGCCAAGCCACAACAACTGACGCGATGTTCGCAACATTCGCAGCTGGCCACTTCCCATTTCCAAGAATACTGTTGCCGTGGAGGCAGCGCCCGTACTGCCCCCTCGAAAGGAAAAGCAACCACGTCTTGCACTCAGGGCTCGCCCACACTAGTCCTCCCGCGCGGACTTGAGAAAGGTACCATCCAAGAATCAAAACGCCCCTGAGGGTTGAAATGTCTTCCTGGGCATTGTCTGCAATGTCATGCGTCAACGCGTTGAGCCCCATCTCTCGCGCAGCCTTTGCTGCGGCGCCCTTGCCACTGAACACTAAAAAGAGGTCCACGTCGCGCACAATCGAATATCCCAGTATCTCGGCACTGACCAGGCTCACAAGATCATGAGCCTCGAATGCACCAGAGCGGCCAGCATCCTCGAACGGCCTGCCCATCGCCTTGCACATGCGGCGCAAGGCGGCTTCCATCCAAAATGGAGCGGTCAGTTTCATTGGTAAAAAGCTGGCGAGTAAAGCCGCGGGTCTAAGCCAAGAGATGCTCTATTATGAAATTGTCTGAAAATGCGGTGCTCAAACTTGATTGGGTGGGCGTGTTCGGCCACAGTCCTGAAAGCGAGGTTCAAGCTCTCATCGACCCACACTGCGTATAATATCGGGTTGCCCTGGAATGCTATCCTGGGTGCAACTCTGCAACTTAATGTGCCCAAAAGGCGGAGGAGGAGGTGGAGGAGGCGGGGGACAGGAGGGCGGAGGAGGAAGACGAGGGGACTGGCGGGGGGAGTGATGAGGTAGACGGGGTAGCAAGAGGAAGGTTGCCCAGTGAACAGTGAGGCCCGTTGAACGCATTAAGTTGCACGTTGGCCATGGTGGCCAGAAGCGAGGGGATACGGGGAGCAAACGGGAGCGGACGGGAGTGGCAGGGTACCGGTACAGATGGGAGGGGAAATGAACGACGGGAGTCGGCGGGGGAGTGAGGGGGTTGGTTGGGTTTGGGCTGGAGGGCAGTGAGGGGGGGTTGGCTGGGGCCCCCCCAGCCAACCGTCGTCGTCGTCGTCGTCGTCGTCGTCCTCGTCGTCGTCGTCGTCGTCGTCGTCGTCGTCGTCGTCGTCGTCGTCGTCGTCGTCGTCTCCCCCCGCAGCCGCTTCGGGGCTCGGGGCCCCGCGCCCCCCCTCGCTGCCCTCCAGTGGGGTGTGTGTTATTGCTCCCATCACCCCGCCTCTGGACAAGATGGGCTGAGAAGTGGAACTTTGGCACGCCGTGCACAGGCCCAGGAAGAGCGCACCAAACACTGGCTCATGAGGGCCCAGCACTTCCGCAATGCAACATCCGAGACGATCATCGGCTCACCCTTCAAGACAGAATAGAAATCCCAGACAGATGCGGCTGCGATCTGTATGTGTCTCCTGTATTGAATATCTGCGTGCGTGTCTACGAGGTGCACCGCGAACCGAAGCATGACGAGTGTTTCATGTGCTTTCCACTTCATGTTGGACCCTATGTGCACCCCTTCGTCATTGAAATCGCTCGCCGACGGATCGCCCCCAAGAGTTGACACAGTCAAGTCGTTGATTCTGTCTTCCCATGGAATATGTTCCTGAACTTGCCACTCGTATAGCA
>CAUYUJ010008313.1:422621-452621 GCA_963575745.1 Prorocentrum cordatum
AGGAGGAGGAGGGAGGAGGAGGGGAGTGGGAGGAGGAGGAGGAGGAGGAGGAGGAGGAGAGGAGGAGGAGGAGGAGGAGGAGGAGGAGGAGGAGGAGGAGGGTGCGTGACCCAGGGAGCGCCGACTGCCAGGCACATCAGCGCGTAGTTCGTCGCGTTGAGCTTGCCCTTGTGCCCGCCGCCCTCCTCCGTGATCATCTTGTTGTGGCACATGTACCTCTGGTCGCTGAACTCCGAGCGACGGAACGACTTCCTGTGGAGCTTGCTCTCGCAGACGTAGTCGTAGAACTTCTTCTCGAGCCACTTCGCGCGGAAGGCTTGCTGCTTGCTCGGCTGGCCCTTCAGCTCGTCGTATTTCTTCTTGAGCTCCTGTGACTCCTTGGTCTTCTTGTTGATGTAGCGCTGCCAGCGTCCCCCAGCAGGGTTGCCTTTCGCTCCGTTCGCCAAGAATTTGAATCCATTAGTTTTCTGATCATGCCAATACTTGTCGTCTGGATTGTTGGCGGGGTCGAGCTGAACGGACAGAATATCAGCCTCCGTCGGCTCCGTGTCAGTGTAGCAGCAGGATGTCGGGCAGTTCCAGATCGACCCCAGGTGGGTTGAGATCTCGTCAGACTCCCTCTCCGCGAGCGCCTTCGCCTTGATCATCAAGGAGTCCTCCAAGGTGATGTTTCCATTCATAGCCTGGGCTATCCAGTCTGCAGCGTCCTGCTCTGCGCGCTGTCCTGGTGGAGCTCCAGCGGGCTCTGCATCACCATCAGCGCCCTCTGGTCCAGGTGGAGCTGCCTGTCCTGGTGGTCCAGCGGGCTCTTCATCACCAGCAGCGCCCTCTGGTCCAGGTGGAGCTGCCGCGGGATGCGCCGCCCATGCCGGTGTCCGCTGACAGATCTGGCCGACCACCGTTCCTGTGGGTCTCCCTGAGGCTGCCCATGCACTCACCATTGGATCAGCCTTCTCAGTGGTTGACGGCGCTGCCGATGCAGGAGGCTCGAGCTTCTCATATCCTTCCCCCTCTGCCAGTGAAAGCTGTTCGACCCCCGCGGCGTCCTCCTTTGGCGGTGAAGTCGGCGAGAGCCGTTCAGCCTTGGCTTCAAGGTTCCCCTCCTTCCCCCTCGGGACGAGTGGCTGCTCGTCGCTGGAGGACGCCGCCTCCGTCTCCGTGTACTCCTCTTCCTCGATGTCCGCCACCTTCAGCGATTGGAGCTCGCGCCAGACGGCTGCCGAGGCCCTCGCTGGCGGAGATTCAGCACGCTCCTACAAGCGAACACCCCACTGCTCTCTAATGCGCACGAATCTCCCCCAGTGAGGGCCACGCTAGCCCTGAGCAGCAGACGAGCCACCAGCCCGAACCTTGGAAGCGTCAGTATCCATTGTGGCCGACATGGCTCGGCCGCCCCTGCTCAAAGCCTTACCTACAGGCGTGTTCCACGCCTTGCGTGGGACCCCTGACCCCCGCGGTCGCATCTGTGATCGAGCCTTGACGAGATGGAGACGGAACGAGGAGCAGGAGGAGGAGGAGGAGGAGGAGGAGGAGGGGGAGGGAGGGAGGGGGGAGGAGGGGGGATGCAGGAAACGGAGGAGGAGGCTCCATCATTGCCCCTCTCCCCCTGCTCCTCCTCATCCATGGGACGGTGTGAAACGGATGCTTGTATGAACTTATGAGGAGGGGACATGGGACGGGAGGGCGTATAGCAGCATCGCGTATGTATCCTGGGTTCTCTCTGGTCCTCCTCCTCCTCCTCCTCCTCCTCCTACTCCTCGTTCTCCCCCTGCTCTACTTCGTTCTTGGCGGAGGGGCCAGTGGCGCGCGAGGTCTCTCGCGACGGGCCCTCTTGGCCCAGAATTAAAGGTTCGGGGCAGGCTCTTGAACCTCGGGGAACGCCAGGCCGAACGCGCTCAGGTCGCAGCCCGTCAAGGTTCTCTCTGGTCCTCCTCCTCCTCCTCCTCCTCCTCCTCCTCCTCCTACTCCTCGTTCTCCCCCTGCTCTACTTCGTTTTTGGCGGGGGGCCAGTGGCGCGCGAGGCCTCTCGCGACGGGCCCTCTTGGCCCAGAATTAAAGGTTCGGGGCAGGCTCTGGAACCTCGGGGAACGCCAGGCCGAACGCGCTCAGGTCGCAGCCCGTCAAGTCGACCTGTCGAGGGGAAGGTGGCGAGGACAGGAGGTGGACACTCCAAAAGGGTTTGAGGGCTCAATGGGGTTCCAACGTCTCAACGGTGAGCCCCCGCTGGGCTCCATTGAGCCCTCAGAGTTTCAGCCCCCTTGGTGAGCGCGAGGAGGGCTCAACGCGGCTCAATGGGAGCTCAACGCATGATCAGCGTTGAGCTTCCGTTGGGCTCCATTGAACTATCAGAACTGAGCACGAGGAGGGCTCAACGCAGCTCAATGGGAGCTCAACGCAGCAGCGGTGAGCCCCCGTTGGGCCCCATTGAGCTCTCAGAATTGAGCACGAGGAGGAGGGCTCAACGCAGCTCAATGGGAGCTCAACGCATCAGCGTTGAGCCCCTGTTGGGCCCCATTGAGCTTTTAGAATTGAGCACGAGGAGGAAGGCTCAACGCAGCTCAATGGGAGCTCAACGCATCAGCGTTGAGCCCCAGGAGGGCTCAACGCGGCTCAATGGGAGTTCAACGTCTCAACGTTGAGCCCCCCTCGGGCTCCCAGAGTTTCATGGCCCCTGAACCTGCTGGGGCCGCTGCATTCCATCTGGCGGCCCCTCGTCCATGCTGTCCGTCTCGGTGGTCAGCGCCTGGGCCGCTCCCGCCGCCGCCTCCTGCGTTGCCGCCGCCTCCTCCTTCGACTTCGCCGACCGACGGCGCTTCGCTGCTGGTGCCGCCGGTGCTGCGTCCGCCGCCTCCTCTGGCGCAGCCGCCCGCGCTGCGCCCGCCGCCTCCCCTGGCGCTGCCGGTGCTGCCGGTGCTGCGCCCGCTGCCGTAGGGCGGCGCCTCTCTGGCGTAGCCGCCTCCTCTGGCGCCGACCCGTCCGCTGCGCCCGCTGCTGCAGGGCGGCGCTTCACTGGCGCAGCCGCCTCCTCTGGCGCCGATGTGTCCGATGCGCCAGCTGCTGCAGGGCGGCGCTTCGCTGGCGCAGCCGCCTCCTCGTCCTCTTCCTCCTCTTCCTCGGCGTAGTCGCCCGCCGCCGCCGCCGCAGGGCGGCGCATCTCCTTACCTGGTGCCGATTCCTCTGCTGCTGCTGGCTTCTTGCGGACGTTGCTCTCGGACTCTTCGTCTTCGTCTTCATGTTCTTCATGTTCACCATCGGGTTGCTCTTCCTCCTCCGCCTCCTCATCATGTTCATCATCATCATCCACCTCGTCATCTGCGCCGTCTCCGCTAGCCGCTGCGGGCCGCTTAGCAGGTCGCTTCTTGCTCACCCCGTCTGGCATGAACTCCCACTTGAGGTTCTCCGCCTCATCCTTGCTCAAGCCGTCGATCGCCATCCGCTCCAGGATGGCGGCCATGCCCGTCTTGGCCTTCGGGCTTCACGAAAACGAAAACGAAAAAAAAAAACGAGAACGATAAAACATTGCAAGAAGAAGGAGGAGGAGGTAGGAGGAGGAGGAGTAAGGAGGAGAAAGAGAAGAAAAAGAAACAAAAAAAAAAAAAAGAAAAAAAAAAAAAAGAAAAAAAGAGAAAAAAAAAAAAAAAAAAAAGAAGAAGAAAAAAATAAAAAAAAAAGAAAAAAAAGAAAAAAAAAAAAAAAGATGAAAGAATAAAAAAAAAAAAAAAAGAAGAAAAAAAAAGAAAAAAAAAAAAAAAGAAAAGCGAGGAGGGGCGTGGTACTGGAGATGGATGACGGGTGGTTTCCTCCCCCGCCCTCCCAAAACTCCACACTCCCCAAAACTCCACAATCCTCTCACTCCCTCGTCGCCATCGTTGTCCTCCCCCCTCTTCCTCCCCCTCGTCCTCCTCCTCGCCCTCCCCCTCTCCCTTCTTTTCCTCCTTCTTTTCCTCCTTCTTTCCCTCCTCCTCGTCCTCCTCCTTTTCATCCCGAGGGCGCGCCTTATCCAGATCCCACTCCTCGAAGCCCGTCACCGTCACCTGGAGCTTCGCGCTGGATTTGCCCTTGCACGTGCGGAAGATGCGCAGCATGTTCGACACGGCCTCCGTCTTGTCAGCGAGCTTGCGCTTCTCGGAGCATGTCACCAGCCTCCAGCCTGCACCGTCCTTCGAGTCGTCGCTGCCGATGCTCTTGATGGTGCAAGCCCCGTACGCGTTGCCCTTGCTGCGGGACTGCTGCTGAAGGTACCATTCCAGCATCTTGTTTGTGTAGTTCTGAACTTCGAACGTCATTCCGTCGGACCACTTCGCGATGACGTTGTCATCAGGATCATCGTCGCCCTCGGTCTGCAAGGGGAGGCTCTGCTCCTTCTTCGTCGTCCCACGTTTCATCCTGTAGACGACCTCTGAGAAGAGTGTAAAAGGAGGAGGAGGGGGAGGAGGAGGAGGAGGAGGAGGAGGAGGACGAGGAGGAGGAGGAGGAGGTGACCGGTGGAGGAATAGGAGTACCACGAGGGACGGATGAGTCGAAGGTCGAGTGAGGACGGACGAGGGAAGAAGGTGGGAGGAGGACGAGGAGGGAGAGGGGGAGGAGGAGGGAGGAGGAGGCGGAGGAAGAGGGAGGAGGAGGAGGATCAAGAGAAGGAGGACCTCCTCTTCCACCTCGGACTCCGTGACGAGTTCGCCCACCCATATCCCTCTCGTGTTTGAATATCGGCCCCAGGGCGCCTGGATCATGAACTCCTGGTTTTCCTATAACTCTCTTGTCTGCTCATGCGGAGGGGATGATCAGGAGCAGGAGGAGGAGGTGGTGGAGGAGGAGGAGAAGGAGGAGGAGGACCTGCTCCGACAGCACGTGCTTGAACTCATACTGGCTGGTGTCGTGCTCCGCGCAGTCGTCCGCCTGCAGCTGATCGACGACCCTCAAACCCTGAGAGCTCATCGGGGCTTAACGGGACATCAACGCATCACCGTTGAGCTGCCTAAGGGCTCCCTGAACCCTCGAGCTGCTCCAGGTCGATGCGTTGCAGTCCCAATTGAGCCCCGTTGAGCTCTCAGAGTTTAAGGTTCGTCTCACTTTATCATTCACTCCCTCCTGGTTTTTCTTCCTTTGTCCGCCTCCTCCCTCCACGTCTCCTCCTCACCCTCCTCCCCCTCCGCCTCTACCCCGTTCTCACGCCCGCCTCGAGCTTCTCGATGAAGGGCACCAGCCACTTCGGCAGCTCCGTGCCCTTCTCCGTCTGCTGTTTCTTGGCCTTGATGATGGCCTGGTTCACGTCCCTGCGCATGGCCCTGCACCTTTTGCTCATCTTCTCGCTCCAGGCGATCTTCTCGGGCCCCAGCGCCCAGTCCTCCTCGCGGTCGGAGGCGACCTGCTCGAACATCTTCGCCAGCGCTTTCTGGCTCTCCTGCGGCGCTCTCCTGCTCCTCTTGCTTCTCCTCCTCCCCCCTCCTGTTTCCTCCTCTTCCTCCTCCTCCTCCTCCTCCTCCTCCTCTTCCTCCTCCTCCTCCTCCTCCTCCCCCTGGTTGTCTTTCTCTCCTCCTCCGTCTCCTCCTCCGCCTCCTCCTCCTCCTCATCCTCCTCCTCCTCATCATCATCATCAGCATCATCATCATCATCATCATCATGATCATCATCATCATCATCATCATCATCATCATCATCATCATCATCATCACCACCATCCTCCTCATCATCATCATCATCATCATCACCCTTCGCCTAGGCGAAGGGGGAGAGGAGAGGGAGTTCCCTTTCCTCTCTCCTTGCCCTCCTGTGGCGCCGCGACCACCAGGTCGACGTAGCGCTCGAGCTTCGCCACGTCTCTGGGGCCGGTGAGCTCCTGTGGAGGAGGGGTGGTCGAGAGGAGGAGGTGGAGGGGGAGGAGAAGCAAGGATGGGGTGTCCTCGCGGTACGCAACCAGCGCACTGGACCCCAGCGCGGCCGAGATGGCCGCCACCGCTGCTGCATCGCATGCAGGCATCAAAATTGTTATGGAAGATATGGAAATGACGAGGGAGAGCGCCCACAACATAGTGGGAAATCTTGAAACCACAATGGCTTTGAGGAGGGGCAGCAGAGTCAGCAGCAGCGGCAGTAGCCGTTGACCCTCCTGGGCCCCAGATGAGACGTCCACCATCTCCGTCCGCCCCCTCCGTAAAATGCGGGGTCCCTAGGGGGGGCGCGAAGCCCCCAGGGATATCTCCCCGAGAAAGACACATGCTGTTGTGTGGCCTCATAAATACATCCTCCGCTCCACTCCTCCTGATGGTGGTGATGGCGACGCGTGAATGAACAGGGTCGAGGGCGGGTCACTGGGCAGAGCGCGAGCAAGGTAGCGGGGCATATAAGCATAAGCCAGCGCAGTACGTCACCGAGAAGAGTGAGGGGCGGGCGGCGGGGCCCTGGGATCCGAAACGTTTTCGAGAGGGACGGCCACAACAACAACAACAACAACAATACTATTCCGCACAACAAAACGCCACTTCAGCCACACGCCGAGCTCTAGACGCTGTAAGACCGTTCCACACTTGTACTCTGATGTGTATATATACACCTATATATACATATAAGCACGTATCTATGCATTTTCCTATATGTGTGTTTGCATGTACATGTACGTGCATACACATATACACGCATGCATACATTTAGACATGTATATTTGTATACACATATATACGTGTGTATGTATATGATATATACATATATATATATCATATATACATATGTATGTATGTATAAATATGTATATACAACCATATGTACACACATATATATGTATGCAAATATATACCACCTCATGATGTGCATAGTATATGATACATATAGCACATCTCATATATGGTGTATACATATATACACATATATAATGTTAACCATACACACGTGTATGTATGCGTGTGTGTATGAGTCTACATGGATGAGACGGGGCTCGGATCAGATCCAGGCGCGTGGATCAGATCCACGCGCCTGGATCAGATCCAAGGCTCCGCACGCCTCCGGATCAGATCCGAGGGTTTGGATCAGATTTGAGCATCAAAAAAACCCCGGATCAGATCCGCTGATCCTAGCAACCCCAGGGAATCGCCAACAACCCGGTCGTGTCATAGTATAATTCTGGGCGCATGACCTCGCATGCGATGCCCTCCGAGATGTGCTCCTTGAGCTTCACGTCCTGTGGGTTCGCCACGATGGGGTCGTCGGTGCCGTACAGCATCTTGTTGCCCTCGGTGTAGAGCTTGATGGCGTGGGCGAAATGGTTCTTCGTCAGCAGGGCGAACCGCGTGTCCGCGGAAAAAGATGGGAGCAGAGGGTCTGATTCACACATGGTCTTATTGAAGGCCCGGAATGCCTCCAATTTATCATCCGGCACCCGCGCGACGGTGGCGTCGCGGCAGCGCCGCCTGCTCAGCCCGTCCTTCTTGATGCTTTCGACAACCTCGTGCACGTGAAAGCCGCTCACGCCGAGATTGCTCCTGTTGCAGGGAACGGTTCCCAGCAGCCGACAGTGGATGAACTGCACTTCCCCCGTGCTGTAGGCGACGCGGGCCTGCTCGGCGAGCCCGGCGATGGGCTTGCCCTCCGCGAGCCCGGCGACGGGCTTGCCCTCTGGCCCTGCCCCGCCGCCCGCAGGCGCCCCGGCAGGATCTGGCATTGCGTGGCGCGCGCCGCGCAGGAGCGCCAGGAGCAGCCCAAGCATCCGAGAAGTGATCGACTAAACACGAAGCAAACGGGTCCTGAGGGAAACGGGTCCTGTGTCCCCAGGGACTGCCCTCCGGGGCCGTGTTCTAAGCCCGAGCCGTGTTCTAAGCCCGAAGCGTTTTTTGTCGGCCCCGGGTCTCGGGGAGGGCCCCAGGCAACCCGAAAAAAAAATACTCAAAACCTTTTTGTTTCATGTTGACCCGCCCGCAAGGCTGGCGCAGCGGCTGGCCTGAAGCTCAGCCGAAAAAGGCTACACATGTACTGTTGTTGACGCAGGCCCCACAACCCAGGCATCCGACGTGTGTATGACCCACAACCCAGGCATCCGAAGTGTGTGCGACCCACAACCCAAGCAATGTGGCGACCCTTAGACCACATGCATCCGCTGTGTCTGACCCACAACCCAGGCATCCGAAGTGTGTATGACCCACAATCCAGGCATCCGAGACGTCTCATAACCACAACCCAGGCACTTGTGTTTCCATATTTTGTGTTGCTCTTTTGTGTTGTTGTTTGTTATGCCATTCGGCCATTGGGGCTCCTGGGGGGTGGCGCTTGGGACCACACGAGGATCCGCCACTTACGCCACTCCCAGGATGCCCCAGTCCTCGTCGCGGCGCCGACGGGGTGGCGCTCGGGACCACACGAAGATCCGCCACTTGCGCCTCCCTCGGCGCCGCTTTTGGGGATCCTTGGGGGTGGCGCTTGGGACCACACGAGGATCGGCCACTTACACACAACCCAGGCGTCCGAAAAGTGTCATAACCACAACCCAAGCACTTGTGTTTTCATATTTTTGGGGCGCTATTTTGTCGTCGTAGTTATGTCATTAGGTCCCTGACGCACAACCCGGGCATCCGAAATGTCTCCGACACACAACCCAGGCACGGCGGCAAGCTTGAGGTCCGCGACGCACAACCCAGGCATCAGAGATGTCCCTAACACGCCACCCAGGCACGGTGGCGAGCCTGAGGTCCCTAACGCACAACCCAGGCGTCCGAGAAGTGTCATAACCACAACCCAAGCACTTGTGTTTTCATATTTTTGGGGCGCTACTTTGTCGTCATTGTAATGTCATTCGGTCCCTGACGCGCAACCCGGGCATCCGAGATGTCTCTGACACACAACCCAGGCACGGCGGCAAGCCTGAGGTCCGCGACGCAAAACCCAGGCATCCGAAGTGTGTACGACCCACAGCCCAGGCATCCGATAAGTCTCATAACCACAACCCAGGCATTTGTGTTTCCATATTTTGTGTTGCTCTTGTTTTGTTGTTGTTTGTTATGCCTTTAGGCCATTGGGGCTCATGGGGGGTGGCGCTTGGGACCACACGAGGATCCGCCACTCACGCCACCCCCAGGATGCCCCAGTCCTCGTCGCGAGATGTAGTTCCCTGACGCACAACCCAGGCATCAGAGATGTCCCTAGCACGCCACCCAGGCACGGTGGCGAGCCTGAGGTCCCTAACGCACAACCCCGGCGTCCGAGAAGTGTCATAACCACATCCCAAGCACTTGTGTTTTCATATTTTTTGGGCGCTATTTTGTCGTCAGTGTTATGTCATTGGGTCCCTGACGCACAACCCGGGCATCCGAGATGTCTCTGACACACAACCCAAGCACGGCGGCAACCCTGAGGTCCGCGACGCACAACCCAGGCATCCGATAATTCTCATAACCACAACCCAGGCACTTGTGTTTCCATGTGTTTTTGGATATTTGTTGTTGTCATGTGTTATGTCATTAAGTCCCTGACGCACAAAACAGGCATCCGGTATGTCTCTAGCACACAACCCAAGCACGGTGGCGAGCCAGAGGTCCCTAACGCACAACCTTGGCACCCGAGAAGTCTCAGAACCACAACCCAGGCACTTGTGTTTATTTTTTTTGTCATTTGTTATGTCATTAAGTCCCTGACGAACAACCCAGGCATCCGATATGTCTCTGACCCACAACCCAGGCACGGTGTCGACCCTGAGGTCCCTGACGTGCAACCCAGGCATCCGAGATGTCTTTGACCCACAACCGAGGCATGGTGGCGAGCCTGAGATCCCTAACTCGCCACCCAAGCATCCGAAACGCATCCGACCCACAACCCAAGCACGGTGGCGAGCCTGACGCCCCAAACGCGCACCCCAAGCATCCGAGATGTCTCTGGCCCACAACCCAGGCACGCACGGTGGCGAGCCGGATGTCCCTAACGCACAACCCAGACATCCGAGATGTCTCTGACCCACAACCCAGGCGCGGTGGCGAGCCTGTGGTCCCTAACGCACAACCCAGGCATCCGAGAGGTCTCTGTCCGGCAGCCCAGGCACGGTGGCGAGCCCGAGGTCCCTGACGCACAACCCAAGCATCCGAGGTGTCTCTGACCCACAACCCAGGCACGGTGGCGAGCCTGACGCCCCTGACACACAACCCAAGCATCCGAGAGGTCTCCGACCCACAACCAAGGCATCTAATGGGACCATGGTCCAAGAGGATCCACGCGTCCGCGGGCAGCCAACCCCCGTCCCCCAGCGCTGTGGGACCACACTTGAATAACGAATGTGGCGGCGGGGCCGCACATGAACAACGAATGCGGCTGGACATGGGTGGAAGAACGGGCCCAAGAGATTTCACGCACAAGAGAAATTACATATGTTAGCGAGCGTGGGCCCAAAGCAGCGTGCTTTTGCAGAGTACGTGTGAATCAACGCACGCTACTTTCTTCCCCGAAGGCCCTGGCCTTCGTCATCGTAGGGAGAAGGGAGAGAACAAGGGATACCGAAGGGGACGACAGGATCGTTCAAAGGTAAACGTTCTGGGGGCAGAAGGAGGAGAGAAGGGAGAGAGAAAGGGGACGGAGGAGACACCGCCGATCATTCAAACGTTAATGCGCTCGCGCACCGCGGAATTCAACCTTGAAGTCGCGCGCCCGGGTCGCCGAAAGTCGACACGACACAGACCTACCGTAGGCAGAGAGGAGGGGGGGCGGAAAAGGAGAAGGAGAAGCCGGAGGGGGGAGTAGGAGCGAACAGATAAATACGGCAGAAAGCATGTGAGGACGAGGGTAAGGGAAGGGGAGGAACGGGAAGGATCAGGTCGAGCACCTGCAGGTCGTCCTTAATAGCCGCAAGAACCCTGGAGAACTGGATCGCCCTGGGACCAGCCTGCGACTGCTGTCTCGATGCTCGATCCTTTAAGTTCGATGCTCGATGCTCGAGGTTCGAGGATCAGGTGCTCGTAGGTTTTCACGCCCCTGGAGGCCCCAGAGGGCTCCAGGCGTCTCTGGAGCCTTCCGGGGTTCCTCCAGAGACCCCCAAGGAGAAATTCTAGGGCTCTAGGCTGGCCTCGCGCGCGCCCCAAAAGGGCGCGAGGTCCACGCAGGGAGAAACAGCGGCAGCACCGGCACAACGGCGACGACGAACGACGGCGGCGAGGATGAGGACGAGGGCCGCACGGGCGCGGCGACGATGGACGACGACTGACGACGGCGACGGGAAGGGCGGAACGGGGAGGGAGGAAGAGGAAGCCAGCGAGGGGACGATCACCGGTGCGGCCAGGCCTAGCTCCGACCAGGTGGAGGAGGCCGTGGCCTCTGGAGTGTGCGATGTGCTGTGGTGCGCGAGGCATGTTGAGAAGTGTCGAACGGCGGAGGGGTGGAGAAGGGGTGGGGCCCTGCACTGTCCTGGTCGGAGTGTTCATTGTTGGTCGCCACGAGCTGCTTTGGTGTGGCTGTCGGCGTGCGTGATGCCTTCTGTCGGGTTGCTGCATCGCTCGGTGGCCTTCTGTGCTTACCAGTGCGCTGGGATTGCATGCCATCAAGTCTCCCGTTGGCCGAAAGGTCTGCGTCGCCCTTGCCCCGTGCGCCACCTTCTTCCTGTCCCTGCGGGCTCCCGCTCGACCCTTCGCCTGATGCCGTCCTCCTCCATCCTCCTCTTCATCGCCGACATCGTTGTCATCACCACCACCATCACCTCCACTACCATCACCATCAGCAGCCAGCAGCATCAGCAGCATCATCCTCCCAATCACTGGTCCTCCTCGTTCTCCTTCCGTCCACCCCATGTGTTCTCTTCTCCATTCTTTCCTGCCCATCCTCCTCCTCCTCCTCCTCACCTCCTCGCAGACCTTCGCGCGTTTTTTGTTCCTCTCCTTCCTCATCCTGCCATCCTCCTTTCCTGCTCCTGCTATTCCTCCTACTACTCCTACTATCCGATTGAATATTCCTCCTGAGGTTCCTCTTCCCGATCCTGCTCAGTCTCCGCTCGCTACGCACCAATCGCATTCCAATTGTATTTCCCAGAGGCTAGAAACGCTCCAAGCAGGTCAAGAAGCTGCAATGGACAGAACTGATGGACAAACATCCAATCGACGAGAACACCCTGGAATGGACATCGAACCTCCAGTGTGGGCCAAACCTCCACCCGAATGAAATAGGATTGAGCCTCTGGGTCAAATCATCCATTCAAGCGGGAATATGTGGATACACTTAGGCTCCGAACGGACCGACAATACGCCCTCAGGAATCGCCAGTACTTCACGAGTACTGCTGTGGGCGTCCACGGGCTGGCCGTACTCCCAGACCGACCGGATAGCTCGCAGAATCGAGCCATTCGGGTCGAGCCCGATAAATGGACAAGGGAGTCGCCAGTTGAGCATGGATGTGTGTGATCGAATCGATGCGACACAGACATCGACGCGCATCATCGAGCCCATCCAATCGCGAACAGCCCCGACTCACAACCACCGCTACCTGCGGGCCCAGAAAGCCTCAACAGCATGCCTTACCATTTATGAACCTTCAGGGTGCATACAAAACCCGACGACATTCGAAAAACTCTCGGGGTTCCGACAATATGTCTAAGGACTCGTACAGGACCAATCGATACACACACATATATATGTGTATCAAAGATCAGCTAAGAGTCCAGCCCGGTTCCTAGACATGCCCCTACACAACTCTGACATGAACTTGAATCAAATGGTTGTCCTTCAGATCCCTTTGGGATGCGGTGGCCTCCTTCCACTCCTTCAGGGATCTGCAGATCTAACAGAGAGTTCGTCTCCAGAAGCATCACAGGATTGCACTGCATTCCCGAACTTGTTGAAAACATGTGCGACCAAAAGGTGTTTGCCTAAGTGTCACCTCCTTTCGAAACACAGACATCACATGCGGATGTGTGACTCATACTGGTGCCCTGGTTTCCGTATCAGCCACTTTCTTGACGGAGCAGACGAGTCTTGCTCCAGGCCGAGCTGCATTTAGCGCTGCGAGTACTGCTCTCGCCCCAGCGCAGGCCACGCTCCTGACTGAAAGTGGTAGATTCTCGCCACCACGCTGGCCACACTACAGGCTGCGATGATGTCTCGAGCTTCGGCGACTCGCAGCACAGGGTGAAAGGTGTGAGGATGGGCCCCCCATCCCGATCTCCTCTGCCTTCCTCCCTGTCCCACCCGTCCCCAATTATAGTCCCAAAGCGACAATGTGATTGATGAGTCTTTCTCAGTCATCGCCGTGCTCCCCCCCCTTCTCCGTGCCTGTCGTACGTAGTACGATGTTCGTTCCAATGTCCAAGTCACGCGCGCGTCGAGAAAAACAGAACTCACATTGCATGCTTTTACTCGTACCATGTAAAATGGTTGGTAGCGCCACTGTCAACATATCATGGTTTCGGTTATGAGTTTTGCTAGGGGATTCTTGTCAGATGGTTCAATTTAAGATGGCGGCCAATCTCACTAGATCATCTGGATCATCTGGTGCTGGTCCGGTCGTCTGCCTACTCGTTTTGGTATTTCTGCATGGGGCTCGGAACCTTCGGGCTGGGGTGTGACCGGCGTGCAGTGGGGTAACCAGCATGTCTGGAAGTGTGGCTGGTGCTGATGCGAGGGCGCCATCCTCAGCTGGGAATGCGGCTGGCGCTGAGGCGAGGACAACATTCTCGTCACCGTTCTCCTTCCCCTTTTGTTTGTCGCTACCCTGGGGTTTGTTCCGTCTACCATCCTCCATGCTACCACCTCGACCTGCTCCTGCTCCTGTTGCACCTCCTGCTGATCCTCCTCCTCCTCCTACTCCTCCTCCTCCTCTTCATCATCATCACCTTCATCTTCACCATCACCATCACCATCACCATCACCATCACCACCACCATCATCATCATCATCATCATCATCATCATCATCATCATCATCATCATCATCATCATCATCATCATCATCATCATCATCATCATCATCATCATCATCATCATCATAAGCATCATCATCATCATCGCATCATCATCATCATCATCATCATCATCACAATCATCATCATCATCATCATCATCATCATCATCATCATCATCATCATCATCATCATCATCATCATCATCATCATCATCAACACCACCACCAACATCATCATCATCATCATCATCATCATCATCATCATCATCATCATCATCATCACAAAAACCATCGTCATCCCTCCCTGGCCCTGTGATTGCTCTCTCCCGTCACTCCTCCCCCATCCCCCTCGCCCTCCCCACGCGCGTCGGGCCACAACCCTCCACCACCCGCGGACGAGCGTCCTGCACGGACCCGGAACGAGGCCTCCCCCTTATCCCCCTCTCCCCTCTTCCCCCTCTTCCCCCTCTTCCCCTTCCCCCCTCTTCCCCCTCTCCCCCTCTTGCCCCCTTCCCCCTCACACCTCCCCCTGCCCTCCCCCTCAGTCCCCCCCCCCCCCGGGAACGAGGCCCCCCCCCCCGACGCGGCCGACCACCTCCAGCGGGCTCCGCCAGCGGAAAGAGCGCCGCGCCGCCGGGCGCGCGGAACGCTGGGGGGGGCGGGGCGGGAGGGGGCAGCGGAGGCGGCGGGGGGCGGCGGGAGGAGAGGGGAGGGAGAAGGGGGGTGGAGAAGGGGAGGCATGGGCGAGGAGGGCGGGGGAGGAGGGGAGGGAGGGAGGGAGGAGGAGGAGGAGGAGGAGAAGGAGGAGGAGGAGGAGGAGGAGGAGGAGGAGGAGAGGAGAGTCAGGAGAGGAGGAGGATGAGGAGGAGGGGGATGATGGGTAGGAGGGGGGGAGGGGGAGGAGAGGGGTGGGAGGAGGGGGCGGAGGAGGGAAGCATGGGCGAGGAGCAGCAGCAGCAGCAGCAGCCGCAGCAGGATGCGTAGGGGAGGGAGGGCAGGGGGAGAAGCAGGGGCGGAGCGAGGGAGGGAGGTTGGGGAGGGCGGGGGGGGGAAAGGGGACGGGGGGAGCAGCCGCAGGACGAGGAGGGGGAGGGGGGTGGGTGTGCGAGGAGAGAGCAGAGGGAGGAGCGGCCGCAGGACAGAAGAGGATGAAGCGGGGCAGCTGCGATGAGAGCGCGGGGGGGGGGAGAGGGAGGGGAGGGGCAGGGCAGAAGCAGGGGGGGATGAGGGAGGACGAGGAGAGGAAGGAGCCCCAGGAGGATGAGGGAGAAGGCGAGAGGAGAATCATGAGGAGCAAGGAGAGGTACAGGCTAAGGAGGAAGAGGAGGAGCAGAGGAACAATATGAAGGTTGATGAAGGAAGACAGGAAGAGAAGATGGGAGGGGAGGCTAAGCGGAAGGCACAGGACGGAGGAAGAAGGAACAGCAGCAAGCAGGAAACGCAACATAAGTATTCCCAGCACGGACATCAGTGACGGAACTCATAATGTACTTCTGGCCCCCGGCAACGCTCAATCTACTAGAATCGCCCGAGGGACCCATCTGGAGGGTGAAAATGAAGGTGCAGATCGCTGCGAGCCGTCAACTCGCGACAGTCAAGAACTACTGACCTGAGCACGACTAGAACGCACACGCACCTCCATTCCCCCTCCCGACCAGAATTTCGGCAAGAATCCAGCCGTGGCGACGACGAGCCCGCTCGAAGGGAAGGGGCAAAGAGCGCCCGAAACCCTTGACCTCGAGGCGTAGGGCGATCCCCCTTCTTGGAGGCCTCCCACACGGGGTCCACGTACATTGGGCCCGACGATCGTGCCCGACTGACGATGCAACTAGGGCCGTCGGCAAGGGGAAAAGCGGGCTCCACATCGAATCGCGTCGCCGGTGCATTGGCGATGCGGCGCGATCGTCCAGCTCTGCTCGGGCCCTCTCCTCCTGCCCCTCCTTCTCCTCATCCTCCGCCTTTTACTCCTCCTCGTCACCATCATCATCACCATCACCATCACCATCACCATCAACATCACCAGCATAATCATCAGTAGCACAACCATCATCATCATCATCATCATCATCATCATCATCATCATCATCATCATCATCATCAGCAACATCATCACCATCACCGTCATCACCATCATCGTCATCATCGTCACCAGTACCACCGTCACAGCCGGCAGCATCATCACCACCATCATCAACAACACGTCAACATCATCATCATCATCATCATCATCAGCATCATCATCATAATCAACATCATCGTCATCGTCACCATCATCATCATCACCATCATCACCATCATCAGCATCATCACCATCGCCAGAGTCATCACCACCACCGTCACCACCACCACCACCATCATCGTTATCAGCATCACCTTCATCAGCAGCAGCATCACCATCATCATTTCCATCGGTATCCTCATCATCACCATCAACATCATAAGCATGAACGCCACTATCATCAGCATCTTCATCAGCAACCGTCTTAGTGTCACCATTATTCATCAGCACCACCACCACCACTATCATCATCATAATCATCATCATCAGCAGCAGCAGCAGCATCATCATCTTCATCATCAGCAGTATCATCATCACCACCAACACCAGCATCATCTGCATCATCACCACCACCACCACCATCATCATCATCATCGCCGTCGTCATTATCAGCATCGTCATCAGCATCAGCATCATCAGCATCAGCATCGTCATCATCATCAGAAACAGCGTCAGCATTAGCTCAACCTCATCATCATCATCATCATCATCATCATCATCATCAACATCAACATCATCATCATCATCATCATCATCATCATCATCATCATCATCATCATCATCACCATCATCATCATCATCATCAGCAGCAGCAGCATCATCATAATCAGCATGAGCATCATCACCACCACCACCAAAATCCGAATTCGCCGGCCCAACGGGCCAGAGGCGTGCTAAGATCTCCGGTAACTACTTAACAATATTTCTAGTTCGCACGCGCGGGGCGGCCCCTGAGGGCCCCGGACGAAAAGTACCCCAGCCGATCCCCGGCTGATCCCCGGGCGATCCCAAGGGGGGACTATTTTTCGCCAACCCTCACGAGGATCGTGGCCTCCGAGGGGGGGGGGCTGCCAACGACTACCCCCCTTCCCGCCCCAAGGGGCCCCCAAGAGCCCCCCAAGAGGCCCCAGGGGAGCCCAATACGCCGCCACGGAGCCCCAAGACGCTCCCAAGAAGCCCCCAAGAAGCCCCCAAAACGGCTCCAAGAGGCCACAAATAGCGCTCCAGGGCCAGCGGAATGAACGAAGCGATTAATAATCAACAGCATCAGCATCAGCATCAGCATCATCATCATCATCATCATCATCATCATCACCATCATCATCATCACCACCATCATCATCAGCATCATCATCTTCTCCACGATTACCGCATATGACTACACTGCTCCTCCAGGATTCCCTCCTCTTCTTCCTCCCGAAAAAAAAAGTCACCCTCTGCGCGTATACATTTTCCTGAAATTGCTGGTTGTTGCACTCGGACGTTTTTCTGTTTTTCGGAATGGTGCTCCCGCTACAACGAGGGGGCCTCATGTTTTTTTGATATCGAGGCATCTGCACTGACAGATTATGAACAGAGATTCGGCCGCGGAAGTCAGCGCAACAAATGGCGTATCTTCCAACTTGTGAAGGCGTCGAGACTTTCAAACGCAATTAAAAAGTCAGCCGTCTGTGTCAGAGGCTGGAGGGAACGTGAAGACGCCAGGGGGCGTGGCAAAAAGAGGGGGGGGTCTGCCTGCAACGCCCTGTGCCTGCAACGCCTTGAGCCGGCAGTTGCCTTAAAAACCCTGGCCCAAGCCAGAAGTAAAACAAACTACCCAAATGGAACGAGATACGAATCCCCTCGGATACGTGACTGAGCGTGCAAATTCCGATGTACCGGCCTATCCGCTGTTTTAGGCCTGGGCGGAGAAAGATCGCGCACCTAAGCCGGGACAGCACAGTGGAGAAGGAGGGGGGGGGCTGAGCAAGCCCAGCGGCAGACTGAAACAAAACGACCGCCATGAGTGACCACGTTCGGCCAGGAAGCACACAGGGAGCACGCCCTCGAGTATCGAACGGCCGAGTGGCGGCACGATATGGTGAAATACAAACCCACTGGAGGAGAGGAGAAACGACGACGACGACAGAAGAGAGAAGATGCTGAATGCTTAATAATGCCGCTGCCTTTTGTTGGCGAGGGCCACGGCGCGCGCGCTAGCGGGGTGCCCGCGCGTGGCTACGCGAATGAAGCCGCGAAAAAGGTCAGGGGCGTCTGCGACGGGCGCCCCGTGACGAACTGCAGCCTGGACGCGGAAAGTCGCATATGCAGCGATCGCCCGGCAAATGTCAAAGCGGTCTTCGTGGTCGGCCTCAGGTTCGTATACCGAGCGAGCCGTCGTGATGCCCAGCCCGACGAAGTCCTCGAGCTGGCTGTCCGCCCGCGGCCGGGTGAGCCCCAACCAGCGAGCGCGCAGCGCGCGCAATGCACCGCAGCAGGCGCAGTGCTTGATGGAGTCGGAGCCACGGGGGCAGCCGAGGCAGCACGGGGCCCATGTGCCGAATCTGCTGACCGTCGCCCAACCGTTCATAGCAACCCGAATGGTCGCAGAGAGCACGCGGGGGGTGGCCAACGCGGAGAGCCGGCACATGTGTTTGCGGAACGACTGCACGCGATGCCCCGGCAACGTGCGCATCTGCCAGTGATCGAGCCTGCGACGGAGGTGGATCTGGGCGGCAATTTCCAGCGGCGGCCGTAACGCCCTGCTGATCCGAGCTTGCCAGCCCGTCGCTTGGTGGCGACCGTCGCCGACGTTCAGTTCTGCAGCGTCCAAGCCCCCGATGCCACGCGCCTGCAGGTCGGCAGCTTCCAACGAAAATAGGAAATTTGATGAAATCCAGCCGCCATGGCGCAGCGCACGAGCCGCGCAGTCCGGTCGGCTCAGCAGTTGCCGAAGGTGGCGGGCCCTCGGACTGACCCGCAGTCCGCCCTGCTTCAAGTTCTCGCGCAACGCCACGCGCGCCCTCGCGGCCACCGCGATCGAGGCCAGGTCCGGGACCTCAGTGGGAAATCCGAGCCACTTCAAGGACTTCAACAGGGGGCCCGAGGCCCAGCCGGGAGGCCCCCGGAACAAGGACTTGAGTGCGGACTCCTCTGCTTCCAGCGCTCGTTGCGGTAGCGGGCCCAGCTGGCAGACGAAGAGCAGCGTGGAAAGGACGAAGACCCGGTAAGCCAGGATGGTGTTCAGGGTCCCCAAGCCTAAACCTCCCCAGATGCGTGCCCGCTCGGTGAACTTGTCGATTGGGGAGCCCCACGACAGGTCGTTGCGACCAGGCCCGATGACGTAGCCCAGGTACTTGGCGCACCGGGCGACGGTCATGGAGTCCCAGAGCGGCGCGGCTCGCGCCAGGCGTTCGCGGGTGCTCTCCAAGCTATCCCCAGAGAGAGGCACGAACACAGTCTTGTCGACGTTCAGCGCCAAGCCCGACGCGCGTTGGAAATCAGAGAAGAGGAGTTCGATCTCGGGCAGCACCCTCCAAATGTCTTGGTGCACCAGGGCGGTGTCGTCCGCGCACGCGCGCAGCGTGCTGCCAGGAACCTTGCGCGATATCCGGCGCAACAAGATGTCTGCCGCCACCGCGATGAGCAGCGGGGACAGCGGGCAGCCTTGGCGAACTCCGCGAGTGATCGCGAAGCCCTGCCGCCGAGCCCCGCCCATGGCCAACTCGCAGGTGTTGAAAGCGCACAACACCTTGATGAAGCGGAGCAGCCAATCAGGCCAGGAGAGGTGCTCGAACACCTGCAACATGAACTCGTGTTCGATTGATGGGAAAGCCGCCGCGAAGTCGAAAAAGATCGCGGCGCTGTCGTCTGAGCAGCACATAGCCGTGACCATCGCCTCGTCCATGTCGACCAAGTTTGCGAGCATAGACCTTCCACTCAAAAAGCCGCGCAAGTCGAGAATGCGCTGGGAGACCACCGGCTCGATGGCAATCCGAATCGCGTTGCGCAGCAGCCGGTTATCTGTGTTGGCCACGTTCAACGGTCGTGTGTTCGCTGCTGGTTCGTATATGGCTGCCCCCTCACCGGCCACCCCGGACTGCTTCCTCGGGAGCAGGAAGAGAAGGCTCCCATTCAGCATCTCGATGTCCTCGCGCGGTAGGTCCTGGACCTCGGACTGGAAGACGAACTCTGCCGCCTCGTGCAGGAGCGAAGCGGAAAACTTTAGGCATCGCCTCCACGCCAGAAAAAGGGACACCATCGGGCCCAGGCGAGGAGTTGTTGGACCCCCGCAGCGCCCGGAGGATGTGCTTGCGCTTGAGCTTCAGCCTGTTCGCGTCGATGGGGGTCGAGTCCGCGGCCTGCCGCGCAGCGCCATCCTCCCACAACCACTCCGCGAGCAGGTCACTGTTGATGCCCCTGGCCTGGAAGACCTTTGCCCAGTGAGCGGACAGCGTAGTGGCCATCCTTTCAGGGCAAGTCGTGGCCTCGCCCGAGGGCTCGCGGACGGCTCCAATGGTGTTGGTACGCCCTGGAGACAGCCTGAAGATCAGCCTGTTGTTCTTCTGCCTGGTGCGGTGGGCGACCTGGCCGTCTGGGTCATTGAGGTCGTCGCGCGAGCGGCGAAGTTCGTCAAAGGCGTGGTCACGGGCCAGACCAACGGCGTAATCCCGGAGCCGCGCCAGAGATCTCGTGAGGTTGCCGTGGAAGTCGTAAGGGTTATTGACTAAGTCCTTGAGCTCCGGTGAGCGTATCAAGCAAGAAGAAACAGCGTGCGGCCGCGCGCCCTCAATGGCCCGAATGAGGCGCAACGCGACGCCGAGCTTGTCCTCCAGGTCGACGGCGGGCGGTGGAGACTCATTGTCATTTTCGAGCCTGTTGGCGACTGACCGCATGCACTCTTTGTATAGGCGGTCTTTGGCCAACGGATTCGTCTCGACATGGGTCTGGTGCTGGGCGTGGAACTCCAACATCAGGCGCCTCGGGAAATCCTTGTGCATGAGGGCCCGGTTGGTAAGTGGTCGGTCCCCTTCTTCTGAGCGGCAGGCGGAGCGCAGCGAAGCCAAGACAGCGCGGTGGTGGGATAGGCCGTGTCGCCACTCTAAGGCCGCCACCTGGAGCCGCCGGTCAAGCTGCTCGCACGCATGGAAATTGGAGTACAAGCAGTCCAGGCGGGAACGGGCAGAGGCCGATGCGTGGGTGAAGTCCACCTGGTAAAGCTCGAACAAGCCGCATCGCCTTGCAACAACATTTTGAACATGATTTTCCTCGCCCCGGTCGCGCCTGCCAGAATTGCATGCCGATGTAAGCGACACCCGGTCCCTATCCTCAGTGACGTAATTGAAATCTCCGCCAAGTAAAGTGAACACTTCGCGGCGATCGGCGATGTTGTCAGCGAGGCGCTGCCGGAGAAGCCCGGAGAGCAGGAAAACTTGACGTGTGGGGATGGGGATCCCGGCTCCCAGCCAGGTCGGACTCGCCGGGGCGGTCGTTGGAGCCGGAGTGGAAGTACACGGCAATCAAGTCCAAAGCGCCACTGGGACCTCGAAGGCAAAGCTTGGCTGCGCGACCCCGCCAGATGTGGACAAGCCTAGGGTTCGGGTCGAAGTTGGCGAGGAAGGAGTCCCTGACCACGATGCCGACCCCCGCCACGCCCTCGGAGAGGCCCTGTGACCACCAAGCAGTGCACCCGCGCGGCGGACGCCAAACCTGGTTGGCAACCTCCGTGCCATGAGCTCCGGAGATGAGGCGGACGTCCGTCATTTCCATCAGTCTGGAGACGTACTCCGCCTTGGCGGCATGCCTCAGCGGGTCCGAGGCGAAGAGCGCCTGGGAGTTCCAAGTGCACACCGTGTAGTCGCCACCGAACTGGCCGCGGCGCCTCGCACAAGCCGAAGACGGAGGCGTAGGCGGCGCAGGGCCTCGGTGTCGCACAGCAGCATCGCGCGGGAGTAGGCCAAGAGCGCTCCACAGACGGCGGCGAAGCCGAATCTGAACTGGGACATCGTCGAGAGCACGTGCGCGGTCCCCAAGCAACGGAAAAATATAAGCATCCAGCGGGAGAGGAGGGATGACCGGGAGAAGACGGTCACCGCGACAACGTTGGAGACCAGGACGACCAGGAGAATAAGGCCGGGAACGATGACGACAGGAGACGTGGAGGGAGTGGGCGTGGTGCGGCTCGTCGTCCACATTCTCCATGCGGCCTAAACCCGCCGGCGCCGGGGATCCAGCGTGGACACGAAAGGCGACGTAGATGACGTAAACGAGGTCGCCGACCTCGGTCGTGCAGCGAATTTCTTGATGGCAGCCGTAGGCTGCTGGGCACCTGTCGGGGCCGAGGGCGCAGACGGTGCCGTCTACTGCGCCCTCGGGTCTTCCCCCGCCCTGGCCTGTATCTTGACCAGGTCGTTGATCAGCGCTTTGATCCCGTCGCTCCCGATGGCGCCCTCTCTCCCACCCGGGCCACTTTTCTGGATTCGAGTCCTTCCTCATGGTTGTCGTGCCGCTCATTTCCACCCCCCCCCCGCCTTCCCGTGGCCATGCGGTTCATCCCGCTCCTCTCGCTCCTCCTCCCGCTGCTGTTCCTCCTCGCCCTCCTCCTCCTCCTCCTCCTCCTCCTCCTCCTCCTCCTCCTCCTCCTCCTCTTCCTCCTCCTCCTGCTCCTCTTCCTGCTCATCCGCCACCTCCTCCAATACATGCAGCTCCCCTCTTCTGACTCTGAAGCCGCCGCCGTCGCAGCACGGCCGCCACAGGCGCGCTCTCCCGCGCAACTGTAGCACGCTGCCGCTGACCACTCCCCTGCTGCTGTGTACGGCCCCCTCTCCTGGCCAGCGCAGCAGCCTCTTCCGGAGGGGCAGAAGGCCTGGCCCCTCCACGCCCCCCTCCTCCTGGCCCTCCTCTTCCTGGCCCTCCTCCTCCTGGCCCTTTCTCGCCCCCCTCTTCCCGGCCCCCTCTTCCTGGCCCTCCTCGTCCTGCTCCTTCCTGCCTAGCCCCCGACGAGACAAAAAAATGTTTTTCGAGGCCCCGGGGCGTCCGAGCGGAGGGGTGCGCACCAGGGCCCGAGGCATGAGCGGACGAGGGAGGGGACCAGAGAACGCATTGAAACAAAGAAGAGGGGGCCATGAAATTCAGGGAGATATCATGGCCCTGGCCATGAACACCACCCCCATAAGAAGCACCCCGGCAAGCGAAGCCATTTGGTGAACGCACACGAGGCAGGAATCCTACAGAGCACAGCTGTCTCGAGAACGCCCAGTGCAGTTTAGCAAACACCAGTTATATGGGTCGGGGCGGTTTTGCCTCCCTTGATCCGAGTCATCACCCCCTGCTGGCCGCCCACGATGAACGGGGGACCGCGTGCTGCGGCGCCGAAGCCGCCCAGGAGGAAGGGAGCTCAAGGCCGAGGCGGCCCGATGCCATGCCCCGACACCAGGGACGCCCGTGGCCCCCGAACACAGCAGCACTGGCGAGAGGGGCACAGGAGCCGCTCCATCTAGAGGCACCGCGAGCTTGACAGCGCCACAGCGACGAGGGGCACACCCAGGAGATCACGCAAACCCGGTTCTTCGCCCTGCTTCGCCATCGAGGCCGAGGGGGCCACCTGGAGCTACAGGAGTCGGCAGCCAAGAGAGCACCAAGAGCAACGCCTGCATAGGTCACTGGAGAAGGACACCAACATATTAGTCCAAAGGAAGGCCATCCAGTTACTCTCGGCGAAAGTTGAGACGGCGCTAAAGCGGCGGTTGCCTGCGCCAGCTCACACTCGCCGAGGCCTTCTCTGCAGCGCGATACGCACACGATGTCTTTGATCAAGACGCAGCGAAAAGAAACCCTTACCCGAAGAAAGAGGGGCTTGTGGGTCAAGAATGCAGCCACACCATGGTCGCAGACATACGCGGCAGATCGTGCACCCCAGAGCCAGTGGACCCTCGTGCGATCGGTCAGACACTCGATCGAGAAAGGCTGGCGGACAGCTGCCCCGCATTGTCGACGACGCAGCACTTCGGCGTCGCCGACAAGGCCCTCGAGGAGGACGATAAGTACACCGCAGTGCCGATCGATAACAACCCCATGGTGTCCGAGTGCAGGAGCCTAGAGAGCCTAGTGGTGAAAGGCACCCGCCCCAACTACAACTACCTTTACAAGAAGTGCTAAGACGCAGACCCTGACACAAAGAGCTACAAGTAAATGGAGAGCCTCGGGGAGTTGGCCGGTGAGGACATGAGCAGCACTGGTGAGGCCGAGGTGAACGACTTCTTCAAGAGCAACGCCCCACAGGCCGAAGGAGAACACTCCCGGTGCAGGCCTACGAGGGGAAGGATCCGCATGAGGAGAGGGAGGAGGCGCTTGAAGGAGAGGCAAGAGCCTTGGGTCATCGCGGATAAAAGAACACCCAACCCTGAAAACGTGGCCTCACTGAGGTCCCCGTCTTTGCATTCGGGATCGTAGATCTGGACGAGTTAATTTGATACATCTGTAGAAACGAACCCCAAATCCCTAATGTTTCTGGCCCTCTTAAGATAGGCCGTCTCCCAAAAGGTTATGAGGACCTGCTATGCTGAATCATTGGGCGGGACGATTATCGCCATGTCTTTCGATTTTGCGATCGAAGTCATAGAGGGCACGCACGAGCAGGAAAAGCCCCAGAAATCTCCTTGAGAGGTTGGAGGCAAGGCCGGGCAGGAGGTCTTTCTCAGCTAGCACACAGCAAACTCCAAACGATCCTAGAGGCGCAGTGGTTGCAAAGGTTCGCGAGCCGGTTTCGCTTGCGTGCCGTAGCCACCGCGAGGACTTGGCTTGAGATACCTCTCGGCTCAGTAGGTTCTGGTGCGTCGCAGTCGCCACGAGAACTCGCCTCGATGCACTGCTCTGCCCAATTCGGGCTTTCAAATGGTTCCGTGGGTAACACTGTTGCCGTCGGAATTCATCGAAAGGGTACCTTTTCCGATTGTGCACAACACGATGGGGTCCTTTTAGAGGGTCCAGGTCAGCTACGACACCAATCAGAGGATAGAAAACAAACCCACTCAATAAGAAAGAGTTGGTGGGAGGGTGAGGATGCCAAATATGGTGCGAGCGTACCCAAATTGCCCTCGCATAGCTCTTATTCCCGCAACTCTACTCTGTAACCTCCTCCTCCTCCTCCTCCTCCTCCTCCTCCTCCTCCTCCTCCTCCTCCTCCTCCTCCTCTCTCATGCCATCCTCCGCCATCCCTCTTCCCTATGAACAACTCCTCCCCGTCGCACCCCCGGACCCGTCGGTAGGGCGGGCCGGGCCTTTCGCCTGAGACGTCCTATCAGCTTGAATGGAGGGCGGGCCGTTGTAAAAATGAAGCTTTCGCATTACCGCCGTGCACATGCGTTGTTACAGTTCTGACCAGCGTCAAAGATAGAGGGCGGACCGCTTTCACAGTGGACTTGCCGCCTGAGCTCCACGCACCGTTCGCCTTCAAAAAGTCTGCAAACATCTTCTGGGATGACGAGCGGCTCCTTTTGAAGGTGAGGCTCTCGCCTCAGCGCCGCGCCCACTCATCTTCCACAGCCTTCCGACAACCTTCCGCTGGCGGGACGCCGCCGCCGTTTCTAGAGGCCTCCTAGATGGGGTCGGAGTAGATGTGGTCGGACGATCGCGCCGCATCGCCGATACATCGGCGATGCATCGGCGATGCACCGGCGATGCACCGGCGATGCATCGGCGACGTCGGCGATGCATCGGCGACGTCCGCGTGAAGAAAGTCGGGCTTCACATCGAGTCGCATCGCCGATGCATCGGCGATGCGGTGCGATCCTCCGACCCCATCCGCTCCGACCCCATCTAGAAGGCCTAGAGCTTCACTTCCGGCGGGGCCCACCGGCCTGCCGCCGGCCTCCCCCGAGGGCGAGGGCGCGCCCAGGGCGCGGCCCTTCGTGGAGCGCTGCGCGAGCGGGCGGTCGTTGTTCAGTCGGGGAGCTCGCCGGACACCTCGCTGAACCGTCTGACCATGTCTTTGCGCAGCCCTTCATGACTGGAGGTCGCAGGACAAGCAGCTCGTCGTCAAGAAGGGCCTCTAGCCTGAGAGGTGGGGGGCGGTTGGTGCTTCACCGCGGGGCGCTTCTTGAAGTGGCCGAGAAGGCTCCAAGGGGCGTCTGAGGAGGGTGTGTTGCAGCGTCGCTGATGCATCCTGGGTTTCCTCTGGAGTTCCTGCTCCCCCACCCCTGCTCCTCTTTCATCTGTCCTATCTTCTCTCTCCTCGTTCCTGTCGCCACTCTCCCCCCATGTTTGTCTGTCTGTCGAACTCTCTCTCTCTCTCTCTCTCTCTCTTACTTTCACTCTCTCACTCTCCTCTTTCCTCTACCCTGTATCCTCCTCCACCTCGTCCTCCTGCTGCTGCTGCTCTTGCTCCTCATTCTCATCTTCACTCTACCCTCTACCCTCTACCCTCAACCCACTACCTTCTACCACCCTCCTCCTCCTCCTCCTCTTCCTCCTCCTCTTCCTCCTCCTCCTCCTCCTCTTCTTCCTCCTCCTCCTCCTCCTCCTCCTCCTCCTCCTCCTCCTCCTCCCCCTGCCTCATTAACCCGCTGCCTCCTCTCCCCTCCCCCCCTGCCTCCCGGATCCAGGATCCCCCTGCGCCGCCTCGTCGTTCTCCTCCCGCGGCGGGGCGGGCGTCCTGCGATCCACCCCGCCAGGAGCGCGCACGGCAGGCGCCCGCGGGCGGGCGGAGCTGGCATCGGCCTCCCCTGCGAGGGGTGATCCAGGGAGGGAGGGGGGGGAGGAGAAGGAGGGGGAGGAGGAGGAGGAGGAGGAGGAGGAGGAGGAGGAGGAGGAGCAGGAGGAGGAGGAGGAGCAGGAGGAGGAGGAGGAGGTAGAAGAGGGAGAGGAAGAGGGAGGAGGAGGAGGAGGAGGAGGAGGAGGAGGAGAAGGAGGAGGAGGAGGAGGCAGAGGGGGAGAGAGAGGGGTGGAACAGGGGGAAGGAGGAGGTCAAACTTTGAAGCAAAGACCGACTGCCCTGGCACTCATATAGTTAAGCCTACCGCGACGTGCTCTTAGAGCGATGGGACGCTCGAATGGGCACCCTATTATTAGAGAATGCGGCGGATGCGTTAACACAATACTGTCCCGCCAAGACACATGCTGGTAGCATGCCGTACAGACCACGAACGGTTGTTGAAACCTAACGTGGCAGAATCCTCTGCATCACCCTCATCAGCAGTGCATCCTGATCGTGATCCTCGTCATCATCTCTGCAATTACCACCACCACCACCATCATCAACATCACCAGCCTCATCGTCACCACCATCACCCGCATCAGAATCATCATCGGCAGCAGCATTATCAGCAGCAGCATCCAAATCATCCTCCTTGCCATCGCTGATGCCCTTCCGCCCGTCCGCGGGCTCCCGCGCGCGGGGAGGGCGAAAGAGGAAGAGGAGGAGGAGGAGGAGGAGGAGGAGGAGCAGGATGAATGAGAAGAACCATCAGACGACGACGAGGAGGGTGCAGGGGGAGGCAAGAGGGAGGAGGATGGAGAGAGGAGTCCTCCCTCCCATCGTCCTGTCGAACGTAAAGGGAGGCAAGACGGAAGAGGAATGAGAAGTCGCCCGCCGTCTCCACACTGAACACCGGACATCAGTCTTAGTCCAAAAGAGGGGGTGGGGGAGGAGGTGGAGGAAGAGGAGATGAAGGGAATGGTGACGACGTGGAGGGAGGAATAGCTAAGAGCGAGGAGAGAAGATACCGGTGAGCCAGGGGACGGGAAGGGGGGGGGGGCGTGGGGGGGGACAGCCCTCCTCTATATTCTCTGGCCCACTCTCCTCAAAATCCTCCTCCTGCTCATTCTAATCCTACTCATTCTCCGTCTCCTTCTCCTTTAGCCCACCCCCCACCACCACCACCTCTCACTGAATACGTTGACTCAGTGAGGCACGCGTACCACGGGCAGGACACGATAAGGGAGCTGCGGTGCAAATGAAGAGGGAGTGAAGAGGAACCGGACGCTCCACACATTTTTCCCTCATCCTTCTCTGCCTTATCCGATGATGGTGCAGTCCGCCACCATATGCACGATGATGGAGAGCTACAACACGTGCTACCTGCTAGCATGGCCACGCTTGTGTTGTTGTCATGCGGCCGATTCCCCCTGGAAACACGCGACGACTGGAAATCTGTACTGCCGGCCTCTAGGCGACTCCAACCCGGCCAAATACAGCTCCAAGGTGCCCGAATGATTACAGAAAACTAGCGCAAGACAGCCCAACGGCATCCCGACTGCTCCAGCATGCCTCCAAGAGGTCCCAGGATGCCAGAAGAAACAAGTAAGTGGCTTAAAGATGCCACCACCAAAACACGAACACGCATGCTCACGTTCGATTTAAGATCGCCTCGGGCACGCAACGGAGAGCCAAAAGAACCAAGATGAAATCCGCGAAGGGTACAACGAGCCATGAGACGACCCCAGGACGACCCAAGGGCCCCGCAAAACGGCCCCAAGAAGTTTCCAAGACCCGCCAAGGCCTCCCAAAGATGATTGAACCGAGCCTATTCGGGGAGCTCAGAGCAAACAACGCGCCCAATCCCAATGAGGCCCCAAAAGGGCCCCAGCAAGCCCCCCCAAGAAGCCTCTAATGTGAGAGGAGGAAGGAGGCGGAACGAGGAGGGCGGAGAGCGAGATAAGGAACACCAAGTCAGGCAAGGCAGGGGATCAAAATCAACCTCCTCATTTCTGCGGTGCTGCGCTGCCGCTGTGGCAGGCTTGCAGAAGACAAGCGGGTACTGAGAGCAAATACTGCCGGCATTGACACCTGGCCAGCTCAGGCACACAGAATACAAGCAGTGACATTACTGCGAAGATCGTCGCGAGCGTCACGAACAACCTATGGCGTCAAGGAGGAAAACGGCGTGCAGACAGAACTCTGGAACCGGGACTAGGAGCAAGAACGCGTCGTGGCAAGATGTCGAACAGCGTTAAACCTGAAAGACGATGGGCAAGACAAAGAAAGAGTAGCAAGCTCGCAAACGCAATCATTCCACATCCCTTCCTGGCTGGCTGCCGATGGGTGCTGACGCAGCTGCGCGATATCTGGTGGACTGGTGTCCTCCCATGCCGCGCGCATCTGAACCATAGCAATTCGTCAGTGTCAGAAGGATAGAGGAAGGCAAAGACGATGCCAACAAAAGGAGGAAGAAACGAGGGCACCGCGTGCTCACCGCGACCGTTTACATGCTGTAGCACCGCCGCAGCCCTGCTGCTGCAAAGGCGCCTAACGTCGCCCTTCGCGCTGCAAGAAGCACGAAGCGCGAAGCGCGAATTGCCTCGCGCTCTCGCGCTGCCCCCCCAAAAGAGAAGAGGAGGATGAGGAGGAATCGGAGTCGAACCGCGAAGCGCGAATAACTTCGCGCCTCGAGGGTGCCCCCCACGGGGAAAAAGAAGGATGAGGAATCGGAGTCGAACCGCGAGGGCGAATAAATTCGCGCTCTCGAGGGCACCCCTGCTGCTGCGAACGTCAGCCCAGCGAAGCCACGCCTACGCGCTCGTGCATATCCACTGCCCGACAAGGAGAAGGGGGAGGAACGACCGAGGCGGGGGCGGGGAGGGCGCATGGCCCGCGTGGGAGCGAAGAGGACACAACGAGGAGCAAGGAGGAGGAAGAGGAGGAGGAGCAAGGAGGAGGAGGAGGAGGAGGAGGAGGAGGAGGAGCGCGGCGGAGGAGCAAGAAAGAGGAGCACAGGAGGAGCAAGGCGCGCGGAGGAGGAGGAGGCGCGAGGAGCGAGGAGCAGAGGAGGAGCAGAGGAGGAGGAGGCGCGAGGAGCGAGGAGCAGAGGAGGCGCCAAGGCGGAGCAAATGAGCGAGGAGGAGCGCGGAGGGCGCCCGCCGCCCGGACGCCACGCCCGCCGCCCAGGCGCCCCCCGCCGGCGCGGGCGCCGCAGGGCACGAGGGAGGCCCTGCCCCCTCTGGGATGTTCCCCCGATGACAGGGCCTGCCGACAGCTCAGCCCAGGGGCGACGGAGGAGGAGGAGGAGGAGGCGGAGGCGGAGGCGGAGGCGGAGGCGGCGGCGGCGGCGGCGGCGGCGGCGGCGGCGGGAGGGGGGGGGGGACCGGCACCGGGGGGGGACGCGTCGACCTGGAAGCGGC
>CAUYUJ010008313.1:457621-472621 GCA_963575745.1 Prorocentrum cordatum
CATCATGAGCATCAGCATCATCATCATCCTCATCATCATGATCATCAGCAGCAGCAGCATCTTCAGAATCATCATCATCATCAGCATCATCAACGTCAGCATCATCAGCATCATCATCACCAGCATCAGCATCGTCATCATCATCAGCATGATAAGCAGCATCATCATCCGCATGAGCATCACCATCATCAGCAGCATCATCAGCATCAACATCAGCAGCCGCATCATCATCATCATCAGCAGCATCAGCATCACCATCATCACCATCACCATCAGCACGAGCAGCATCATCATCATCAACATCAACATCTAACATCATCATCAACAGCATCAACAGCATCAGCATCATCATCACCACCACCACCATCATCATCATCAGCAGCAGGAGCGCACAGCACCATCATCATCATCATCATCAGCATCATCATCATCATCGTAATCAGCATCATCACCATCATCATCATAATCGTCATCATCATCATCATCATCATCATCATCATCATCATCGTCGTCATCATCATCACCATCAGCATCATCATCATCATCAGCATCATCATCACCCTCCTCACTCTTGATGCAACATCTGCGCAGCAAAAAGGCGGCTTCACTGACACGGGCCAGTGCAAGCGCGGGTCAGTCAGTCCCTGCAGAATCTTGACGGATCCTGCAAGGTCCTGCAAGATCTCTCGTTCTTAGCCTCGCAGACTCAAATCTGATCTGACATCTATCCGTGTTGTCTCCCACGCGTTGGGAACGTAGGCCCGGTTTTGCTAGCCCTCAGCTCGGAGGCTCGGCCCAAGGTCCTACAAGGTGCCGCAGGATCCTGCGCGCTGACATGGGTCAGCACAACCCTGACCCTGCCGGATCCTGCAAGGTCTGGCGCTCTGGCCGATCCCCCCCGTTTGCATTGACCCCCGGCCCCTGGAGCCCCGAGGAATCGTTTCGCTTTAAGACTCCCCCGGGCGCTATGGCCAGGCGTCTCGAATGGGAGGGCACCTGCACGGATTTGTCGGCGGTGAAAAAACCTCCCTTTAGTAAACCACCCCTTAGTGAAAACGGCCCGGGACCGAAACCGACGGACCTGGACCCGCAAAAATGACGGCCGCGACGCCCTCTCGCGAACCGAAAAACGGCCAATTCCTTAATCGACGTGTCAGGGTAGGAGGTCTGCCCACCCCCGATCCTAGATGGGGTCGGAAGAAATGGGGCCAGAGGATCACACCGCAGCGCCAATGCATCACCGATGTATCGGCGATGCATCGTCGACGTCGGCGACGCATCGGCGACGCCCGCGTGGGGAAACACGAGCTGCACATCGACCCGCATCGTCGATGCATCGGGGATGCGGCGCGATCCTCCGACCCCACCTACTCCGACCCCATCTAGGGGGCCAAGGTGGACGCACATGCCGAAGCTCTTCGAGCGGGGCTGGCCATCGAGAGTCACTGAGGATGGAGCGAAGATGGCCATGCAAGGGTACCCTCGGGAGTCGACCATCAATTGCTATCAGTTTCGACAGCGGCGGGAGTGCGGGGGGAAGCGAGAAGGAGAAGGCCCTCTCAGCAGGCGGTGGGGCTTCTCAGAAGCCCTCTGGCCTTCTGGTGGGACTTCTGTGTCTGAGGGGAAGGTTAGGACAACTTCTCAAATAGAAGGCAGAACATCCACCCCCATAAGAATCACCCCAACAAGCGAAGCCGTTTTAGTAAACGCACCCAGGGCAGGAATGGAACAGGGCAAAGCTGGTCAAAATGTCTATTGTCGGGTCCGTTCAGTAAACGTCCATTGTCGGGTCCGGGTGGATTGTTTCTCCCTTGATCACAGGCCGGGACACTTCCGAGCCTCCTGAGAAGGCGCCGCCGATATATGGCTGGCTGGCGGCTCCTAACCCTCCACCTCCTCCTCACCCCTCCTCCTCCCCCCCCTCCTCCTCCTCCTCCTCCTCCTCATCATCATCATCATCATCATCATCAGCATCATCATCGTTCTCCCCCGCCTCCAACTCCTCTTCAAAAAAGGGCTCTCGCCTGAACTGCCAGACCACGGGGCGCTCGTCGTCCAAGGGGGGCACTTCCCGCAGTGGACAGGAGTTCTTGCAGGGGCTTATGAAGGAGGAGACTCGGGCCAGGCGGGCGCACTGTGAGATCGATGACACACCCTGGGAGTAATTACTCAGCACCTCCCCCCTCCTCCCCGCCCCCCCTCCTCGTCCTCCTCCCCCTCCTCCTATGGATTCCCCCTCCCTCCCCCTCCTCCTCCTCCTCACCCCTCCTCCTCCTCCTCCTCCTCCTCCTCCTCCTCTTCCTCCTCCTCCTCACCCTTCCTCCTCCTCCTCCTCCTCCTCCGCCTCCTCCTCCCACATCCTCTTTATCCTCCCTCCTGAGGGGGGAGGATCATGAGGATGGGGGTGTCCTCCTCCTCCACTCGAAAGCGTCGCTCTCCGCCGAACCCGCGCCCTGGGCGCGTTCGAGCTCCTCCCTCCCCGCCAGCCGTGGGTCCGACTTGCCGGCCAGCAGCAGCAGAAGTGCCAGTGGAGTAGTTAGTCCGCGGGCCGCCGCTTATCTGCGGCGGCGGAGCCCTTCTTGGCGTCAACATCACCGCCGCCACGAGTCCACGTCGCCGCCGCCGCCGCCGTCGCCTTGTCGTCGTCGTCGCCGCCGCCGCCGTCGTCGTGATCGCCGCCGCTGCTGTGTCGTCGTCACCGTCGACGCCGTCGACGCCGTCGTCGTTGTGGTCGTCGTGGTCGTCGCGGTCGGTGTCGCCATCGTCGTCGTGATCGCCGTCGCCACCGTATCAGTGTCGTCGTTGCCGCTGTCGTCGCGAGTCGTCATCGTCAGTCGTTGTCGCAATCGCCGCCGCCACCGCTGCCGTCATCATCACCAGGCCAACCACTCCCTCTGCGCAAGGCCCCCTCCAGGGGGCAGGGTTTATATGTTTTTCTCTACAGGGCTACGGCCCGACTCGTCCCGCCCTAACGGGCGCGACCCTACGATCTGCGGGGCCAAATAGACGCTCGCTCGCTCGCTCACCACCAACGGCACCGCCGACCCTCTCAGATTCTGGGGCACCGTGAGCCTCTCGTGAGACTCTCACGGGAGCCTCTGGGGAGCCTCTCGGGAGGCTTTCAGGACCCTCTCAGGACCCGCTCAGGACCCTCGAAGGACCCCCTCACGAACCCTCACAAGCCCCTCATGAGACTCTCACGGGAGTCTCTCGGGAGCCTCCTGGAACCCTCACCAAGTCCAGTTTGGAGCATCGGAGAACGCTGAAATTGGGGAGCTCTGCTGGGATCATGTTCAAGACTCTATGATTTTCTCACGGCCTCGGTTCTCGGGGAAATCACATCCCTGGATGTTGTCGGAGGTCCTCTGGAGTCCCTGGGACCTGAAGAGGCGTTTGACAGAACACCAGTCCCTCCCCATCTTTCCTCGATCCTCGACAATGCCGTGCTTGATGTGTCACGACATTGCGTTTGCGTGTTATCAGAACGTCGGACCTCGGTGTGCTTCTCTGATCGGGTGAACGTGAGTGGGGCAAGGGAAGAGGTGGGGTTACATGGAAATCGAACCAAACGGCCCTGAAAATGGAACTGCAGGCATCTTGCCTGGTCCGTTCCTATGCCAACCTTGGACCCCCGCCCACTCAGAGGGGGGACGTTCAAGGTTAAGTTTCAGAGGGACGTCAGAGGGCCTGTGTACCCCCGATCTGAAGGGCCGCAGGTGGGAGAGGACAGGGGAGGGGACGAGGGCAGAGATCGCTTCTGTGCGGCAGCGCGAGCGAATGACCGATGGAAAGCTGGAATGCCGTTCCCCCGTGGAGGACAGTTGCTCTTCCTCTTCTCCCGCCGGTCATGGTCCGCCTACTCCTCCTCTTCCTTCTCCTCCTCCTCCTTCTCCTACGATCGCTCCCCCTCCTCCTCTTCATTATCATCATCAGCATCATCATCAGCATCATCATAATCATCATCACCATCAGCACCATCATCACCATCATCATAAGCAGCAGTATCATCATCACAAATCGTCATCAGCATCATCAGCAACGGCATTATCATCACTAGCATCAGCATCATCATCATCATCATCATCATCATCATCATCATCATCATCATCATCATCATCATCATCACCAATCGTCATCATCCGCATCATCAGCAGCATCATAATCGCCAGCATCATCATCAGTAGCATTAACCTCACTACCATCATCATCATAATCAGCAGCAGCAGCCGTATCATTAGCATCATCAGCATCATCACCGCCATCGCCACCATGAGTATCAGCATCATCATCAACATCAGCATCATCATCATCATCATCAACGCCATCATCGGAAGGATCAGCATCGTCACCGTCAGCATCACAACCACCATCATCCGAATCAGCATTATCATCGTTTCTATGCTAGACATCAGCATCAGCAGCATCCTCATCATAATCGCTTCAGCGGCACCACCACAACAACCATCATCATCATCATCATCATCATCATCATCATCATCAGCAGCATCATCATCATCATCATCATCATCATCATCATCATCACAATCATCAGCGTCACCATCATCAGCAACATCATCATCAGCAACATGGGCATCACCATAATCATCAGCGTCGTCGTCGTCGCCATCGCAATAGTAATCTACATCATCAGCATCAGCAGCATCAGCGGCAGCAACATCAGCATAAACAACATCATCAGCAACAGCACCATCAGTATCGTTATTATCATCGTTACCATCATCCGCATCATCATCACCATCATCACCATCAACATCATCATCAGCATCAACATCATCATCACCAACACCATCAACGCCACCACCACCACCACCACCATCATCATCATCATGTGTACATCACCAAGTGCGTCCGTGCAAGCACACAACATGCACACCCATCAAGACTAATATTTCATACATCTCTATACCAATCATGTCGAAGAAGAGCGGACGCGTCCCGTCATCTCCAACCAAATGCAATACGGCGCGTACCTGACCAAAAACTGGGAAGAATGCAACACCTCCACGGAGGAGTATGTACACCTTTGGTGTCCAGTATGCCAGTATGTACTCCTCGCCGGAATTGTATCACCTTGCCGTCGACCTTCACGATGGAAGGCAGGCCCGCGACCGCACAACAAAGCAAGGCTATCGCAACACAAACGCGGGCCGGGGGCCTCGAGAGGAACGGCCTCGGAGGTCATTTTGGCAAAGGCCGCGATCCCCGAGGAATTTGGGCCAGCTTTGACTAAAAATGGCTACGGACTCATCATCGCCATCGTCATCGTCATCACCATCAGCAGCAGCAGCATAACCATCATCATCACTATTACCATCACCATCACCATTTCCATCAGCATCATCATTCATACTCATCCTCCTTATTCTCCTCATCCCCATCCATCACTATCATCAGCACCATGATCAGCGTCATCATCATCATCATCATCATCATCATCATCATCATCATCATCATCGTCATCATCATCACCATCACCATCATCATCACCATCACCACCAGCACCATCACCATCACCATCGCCACCACCATCACCATCATCATCATCATCACCACCATCACCACCAGCACCATCACGATCACCATCACCACCACCACCATCATCACCATCACCACCATCATCATCATCATCATCATCATCATCATCAGCAGCAGCAGCAGCAGCAGCAGCAGCAGCAGCAGTATCATCATCATTCCAACTCCCTCCTTCCAAATTACCTCCTCCACCCTTCCCCCTCCTCCTCCTCCTCCTCCTCATCCTCCTCCTCCTCCTCTTCCCCCTCCTCCTCCTCCTTCTCCCCCTCCTCCTCCTCCCCCTCCTCCCTCCCCCTCCCCCTCCCCCTCCTCCTCCTCCTCCTCCTCCTCCTCCCCCCCCTCCTCCTCCTCCTCCTCCCCGAGGGGGTGGCGGCACGGCGCCTCGGAGCCCTCCGGGATAGTTGATGAAAAGCGGGAATACTTGAATGGTCCGGTCTGGGATCCGACAGGGCGCGGGAAGGGGCTCCAACCGCGTTCACTCCCTCGAGCCGCAGAGGCCGCGAAAGCCGGCGCGCCGACCCGCCCCAGAGGGCGCCGCGCCGCTCACCACGGCGAGTACGAAACCGGAGGGGGAGCACGAGGGGGGCAGGAGGGGGCAGGAGGGAGCACGTGGGGGGCAGGAGGGAGCACGTGGGGGCACGAGGGGGGCACGAGGGAGTAGGCGGGAGCAGGCGGGAGCACGAGGGAGCACGAGGGAGCACGGAGGACAAGAGCAGGCGACGGAGAGAGGACGAGAGGGCGACGGGGAGGAGGCGGGCGTGAGGAGGACCGACCCGACCCGCCCGAGGTCGAGCCAAGACGAAGCCAGGGCGGGTACGAGTTCAGATGAGCATCAATCGAGAATCTCTGAGAGATCCGGCGGCGCTGGAGGACGTATCGGGGGCCGCGACCTTCCCAGAGCGCTCTGGAACGCTCTGAGAGCGTTCAGGTGCACTGTGGAACTGGTTTGTCCTTGTCCTAGCCCCGCCGGGAAGAGCCTATTGTGTTATGTCTCGCGGAAAGGCGTAAGGCCCATGACCGACCCCCCTCCTCCCCCCCGGTCACGTCACGATTGGCGCCAGCGCGGTCTGGGAATTGGCCATCCTTATGCATTCCCAGACGGCGCAGGGGCGAATCGTGACGTGACCGGCCGGTCCAAGAGGCCCCAAAGAAGCCCCAAGAGGGCTCCAAGAGGACCCCCAGGAGAGCACAAAGAGGCAAATGTCATTGATATTCCGTCTGCTTTTCTATGTGTTTCGCGTTCTCGCGTTTTCGGGCTTCCGACGCTCCAAGATTGCGCAAGAGGCCCGCAAAACTGCCCAAAGACGGCCAAAGAGGCCCCCAAGAGGACCCCAAGACGGTCCAAGAGGGCCCCAAAACTAGCGCCCAAGATCGCCCAAGAGCGCCACAAGACGGCCCCAAGAGGGGTAACCCGAACCGACAATTCGAGCATTCCGCCCCAAGAGGCTAAGGCGCCCAAGACAGTCCAAGAGTCCCCCTAGAGGCCCCATGATGCCCCCATGAGGCCCAACAAAAAAGGCCCCAAGAGGCCCCCCAGCGGCCCCCCAACGGCCCCCAAGAGGCCTCAAAACTGCCTCCAAGAGGCCCCCGAGAGGCCTCCCACGATATCCAAACGAGCATCCAAGAGAACTCTGACCCACAACGCAGGCACGGTGGCAGGATGGGCCGGAGGCCACTCGATATCCGCCGCCCCCTGTGGTCTTGCCACAGGGGTGCACGGCGTGCTGGATGTTTCAGGTTTTGGTTTTGGTTCGTTTTCTAAAAGAACTCCCCAGTGGGCTTCGGCCCGTCCCGCCGGCCACCCGCAAGTTTCCGAAAATCCATCTGTCAATGCCTTTGTTGCCCCAACTTGGCCCAAGATGGCCTCCAAGACGGCCAAGATGGCCCAAGATGGCCTCCAAGATGCTTCCAAGACGGCCAAGATGGCCTCCAAGACGGGTAAGATGGCTCCAAGATGCACCCAAGACGGCCCAAGATGGCCTCAAGATGGTCTAAGACGGCCCAAAAGGCCCGCAAAAGGCCTCCAAGACGGCCCAAGAGCCCTCCAAGACGCCCTCCAGGAAGGCCCGAATAGGTTAAAATCATTGATTTTCCTTAGGTTTTCAAGGATTTTGGCATGTTCTTCTTTTCAGCTCTCCGACGGCCCAAGACGGCCCAAGAGGTCCCCAACATCGCCCCAACAGCACCCAAGAGGCCTCCAAGATGGCCCCATGACGGCCCAAGAGGCCCCCAAGAAGGCCCCAAGAGGGCCTCAAGACGGCCCAAGAGGCCTCCAAGACGCCCAAGATGGCCTCCAAGACGGCCAAGATGGCCCAAGATGGCCTCCAAGATGCCTCCAAGACGGCCAAGATGGCCTCCAAGACGGGTAAGATGGCTCCAAGATGCACCCAAGACGGTCCAAGATGGCCTCAAGATGGTCTAAGACGGCCCAAAAGGCCGGCAAAAGGCCTCCAAGACGGCCCAAGAGCCCTCCAAAGGGGTTCCACAACGGCTGGGGGAACACATGGTCCGATAGCTTGGCAGAGTTCTTGCCTCAACGCTCGGCCACATGGGCGAGTCCAAAAGGCAGGGGGCGGCGGTGATTCGCCGTACAGCAGGTTCGTGTCGTGCCGACCTCGACGTTGGTTTCTGACCCCGCGGGGATCATTCAAACTTGAACGATCGGCAGTTCCGTGAACGCCGGATCGTCCAACGAAGAGCCGATTCTGGGCCACGGGCGGCGTTCAACATTGAAAGCACGCGCTGGGGTGGCCGCAGGTCGACACGACGCGAACACGCCGTAGAAATATTCCATATATGGCATGCCTCTCCCCCTATTCTCTCCCCTCACCGCAGATCGCTCATGCGTCCTCTCGCACCTCTGTGCCCCTCCTCCTCCTCCTCCTCATCATCATCATCCTCCTTCTCATCCTCCTCCTCTCCCTCCTCCTCCTCCTCCTCCCCCTCCCCCTCCTCCTCCTCCTCCTCCTCCTCCTCCTCCTCCTCCTCCTCCTCCTCCTCCTCCTCCTCCTCCTCCTCCTCCTCCTCCTCCTCATCCTCCTCCTCCTCCTCCTCCTTTTCCTCCTCCTCCTCCTCCTCCTCCTCCTCCTCCTTCTCCTCCTCCCCACCTCCCTCCTCCTCCTCCTCCTCCTCCTCGCCTCCTCCTCCCTCTCCTCCTCCTCCTCCTCCTCCTCCTCCTCCTCCCCCTCGCCCCTCCTCGTCCTCCTCCTCCTCCTGCTCCCTCCTCCCCTGTTTCCTCATCCTCCTCCACTCCTCCTCTTCCTCCTCTTCCCTCCTCGCCCCTTCCCTCCCTCGTCCTTCCCTCCCCTCCCCTGCTCCCTGCTCCCCTCCTATGCCTCCTCCTCCTTCCCTCCCTTCTCCTCCCCCATATGCGTCCCCTTCGTATGCTTCCTCCTCCTTCCTCGTCCTTCCTCCTCCTCCTCCTCCGTCTTCCTCCTCCTCCTTCCTCCTCCTCCTCCTCCTCTCCTCTCCCCTCCTCCTCCTCCTCCTCTCCACCTCCTCCTCCTCTTCCCTCCTCCCCCCATCCTTGTCCCTCCTCCTCCTCCTCTTCCTGCCCTCCTCCTCCTGGCTCCTCTTCTCCTTCTCCTGTCCTCCCCTTCCTTTTCCCTCATGTTCCCCCTCTTCCTCCTCCTCCTCCCCTCCTCCTCCTCCTCATCCCCTCCTCCTCCCTCAAAAGATACCGAAAAGTCCTCCCCTCCCCTCCCTCCCTCCCTCGCTCCCTCCCCTCCCTCCCTCCTCCCTCCCTCCCTCCTCCCGCCTCCGTCCTCCGTCCTCCGTCCACCCTCCTCCCTCTCCCTCCTCCCTCCTCCTCCTCCTCCCTCCTCCCTCCTCCCTCCTCCCTCCTCCCTAGCCGTACTGTCACAGGCGGGAAGCCTGTGCTTGCAAGCACGTATCTTCAGTGCGGCTCGTGCTTGCGAGCCAAAGTTTTCCACGATCCCACAGATTGTCTCGGCTATCCCCAGCGGTGGCCGATGGCACCGCTGCCGCCAGACCTGCCTGATGTCTTGCGGGGCCCCAGGAGGCCCACATGGGCATGCGGGGCGTGCGGCATGGCCACCGCGAACTGGGCGAGCCGTGTGCGGTGTGCGTGCGGGCGCGAGGCCCCCTTGCGCATACGCAAGACCGCCATCGAGCACCACCAGAGGTAGGAGAAGGAGCATGCTGTTGGCGGCGCAGGCGGCGGCGGCCGCAAAAGCAAGGCCAACGGGCAGCTCTCAGCTCCCACGGGCTCCCTGCCGCATGACCTCGGCAAGCGGCTGGCGGAGATCGAGAAGCTCCTGCGCGGTGGAGGGCAGACTGCCCCCCCGCCTGGCACCAAGGAGGGCGCGGCAGCCAAGACACCCCCCTGGAAGCCAAGCGCGGAGCCCCAGAAGGATACCAAGATCCAAGACACGGGCACAGGTGACGTCAAGAAGGCCAAGCTCACCACCCAATTGGCATGCTTTGAGGCCGGCTACAAGTCGGCCCCGCGCGGCACGGACAACGATGAGTTGCGAGAGAGCATCCAGCGCAAGATTGACGCGATCCGTGACCAGCAGAAGCCCATGCGTACCCCGGCAGTGGTGCATCGCAGGGCCACGTCTGACCTGCAGAAAGTCACTGCTGCCGTCACCAAGCTGGAAGCGGACATGCGCGAGAAGCAGAAGCAGCTCGAAGAAGTACAAGAGATGCTCGCGGCCAAGCGTGCGCCCCTGGCGGCCAAGAAGGTGGAGATCACGGTGCCCCAGGCGCAGGGCAGCCAGGCGGCGCAGCAGCTCAGCGGCGCGCAGGCAGCGCAGCAGGCTGAGGCCAACCCCCTTGATGTCAAGCCCGAGGAGGTTGAGGACGAAGAAATGCGCACCCTGCTCGGCTCGGCTGCCTGGCCCAAGCTGCGCGAGCACCTGGCAGGCAAGATGCCAGCCCCAGCCTCCAAGGATGCACAAATGCCTCCTGCTGCGGGCCCTGATGATGGCGATGGTGCTGCTGATGGAGGCGGCGGCGGTGAACACCAGCAGGCCTTGGATGAGTTGGAGGAGGATGAGCGACAACATTTGTTTGAGGGCGCCAAAGACGGAGGAGGAGAAGAGTGTCGCAAGCTGCTCGGAGAGATGGCCGCCAAGCGGCACGAGCGTTCCTGATGGCAGCTTGCCGAGGTTGTCGGGTCTACGGCTTCGAGCTGGCGCCGTTCGACAGCCTGCTCAACCTGACGTTCAGGGCACTGTCCTTATTGCGACTTTCAATGCATCAGGCGGTCGTAAGACCTTGAAGTCCAGGTTGATGAAGACCAAAGCAACGATCCTCCTGTGCCAGGAGACTGGCTACACGGACGGTAATCTAGAGGCGATACACTCGTGGGCGCACAACAGACAGTGGAAAAGTTCGGCCATGCCTGCACGCCGCACGGCAGGAGCAGCCCCGCCAGGGGGCATTGCTGCATTTGTCCGAGGTGCCCTTTGCGCCATCCCGAGAGTGGCGCGCTTGTCTGGACGCAGAGGTTGCAGCAGGTCATCGTGGACATCGTCGGCTGGCCCCCGATCGTGATTTTTAACGTGTATATGAAAGTTTCCATTGGAACAGTCGGGATTAATGCTGACATATTTGCTGTTGCGGGACGTGTGTTGGCGCAGTGCGCTGGGCCTGCGTTGATTGGAGGGGACTGGAACGTGGCGCCGATTGATCTAGAGCACTCCCTTTTCCCGCAGCAGGCTGACATGGTGCTCGCCTACCCTAGCCAGGCCACGTTCAGAGGTGGATCAGGAACTAACGCGATCGACTTTTTCTGCCTCAATAATGCCGCTGTGCGTGGATATCGAGGAGTGAATTATGTGATGACCTGGCATGAGAAGGCGCACCGTCCAGTCCAGCTGCAGTTAGTGGACAATGATATGAAAGTGCAGCACTATGCCTGCTCGGTCTATTCCAAGTTGCTAGCTGCACCACCTCCAGGGCCTCTGACAAGGCCAGTGGATTGGTCGCTGCATCGAGCGCTCGCCGAACGAACAGTCGAGATGGCAGCTGACCCGAGCACTGACGTGGCTGTCGCGCGGGCGATGCTGACGCGCGTCTATGGCAAGTTCGCAATGACATTCGCTGAGTACATAGCGCAGAAAACGGGAGTGGAGCTGCGCGAGCCAGGAGCCTATGCGAGGAAGCTGGAGCCACGATGGGTAAACGTTTCCTACCCGACCGGAGACAACAGCGATGTTCAAAGTATTTCTCACGGATGGCAGTGGCTTCAGAACGCCATCGCTACAATTCAAGCATTGCATGGCAAGAATGATTCCATGATGACGTGTTCGGAGGAGATCGCCACGTTTGCCATCTCGCCCTTTCCAGGGCAAGGATTCAATGCGCGTCTGGATGCCACGGTTGCTCAGGCGCGGTCTCCAATCAACTCCGCACCGATGGGCCTCGAGCAAATTCAAGTTTTTGTGGACGACATAGCCATCGACGTTGCCCTGGCTGACAGAGGCGAGGCCAAGGATTCCAACGAGGCGTGGACTGAGTGGTGCCGCATGGCTTCGCGCGGAGGTGCGCGCCCACTGCGCGGCGCCACGAAGGTCAAGGTCATCCCGAGCCCGCTGTCGCAAACGGCATTAAGTCGGGCGACCCTGTGGTCATCGTGGCCCAAGAGGTAGAGATGCATCGACGACTGCGGCATGCCTCGGATATTGCGCTGCCACCATGGATCCCTGATCGATCCATGTGTCCGCGACACAAGGCCGATGGTCTACGGCGGACATCGCAGTCCTTCCCTGCAGGGGCGGCCACGAGCTACGATAACTTCCACCCCGGGCACCTGATGCTGCCACGATGACGGCCTAGACACGCTAGCGCTGCTGCTGTCGGCGTCGGAGGCTATCGGGATGCTGCCCAAGCAGCTGTGTTGGATCGAGATGCCGATGTTAGGCAAACCGTCGGGTGGCAATAGATTGATTATATTGCACGCAGCTGCATATCGAACGTGGCAGCGAACACGCATGCCCATGGTTGACCACATGCAAACAGAACTTGATCGACGCTACTGGGGTACTAGTCGCGGGCGTTCTGCCGCCGATTGCGCTAGGCTGCAGGCGGCGCGGTCTGGGGGCAACCAGGCCGCGCACAAGTGCGGAGTTCTGATTGCTGCAGACTGGTGTAAATATTATGAGCCGGTTCTTTTGGAGGAGTTGCGCATCAAGTTCCAGCGACGTGGAGCCCCAGCTTGTTGGCTGAAGCTCGTCGTTAACATGCGGGCGCGCCCGAGGATCATCCGACTCGGGAGGCGCCATGCTCAACTGGCTCTAATAACCACGCACGGTTTGCCCGCAGGCGACGGCTACAGCGACATTGCGATCAAGGTCCACGCTGTCGACGCCTTCGACGCCTTCGTAGAGCTGGCACCGCTCGTGGATTTCCAGAACTACATCGATGACACAAGGCTCCACGTTTCGCCCAGCGACTACGTGATAGCCAAGTCGGTGGCCGTCGCTGGCATGAACCAGTTCAAGGCCGCCAGCGCTTAGCTGAAAGCTGAGCTGCACCCAGGCAAGCTGTCCATCCTGTCCACATCCAAGGAGCTTGCTAGAGATGTGTGCACGGCACTGCACCTACCTCTGTCAGTGCGCAAGACAAGTGTCGCATAACTTGGCATTGATGAATCTGCTGGTGCCCGACGGCATGCGCAGCGAGCACGACTGAAGCAGCGCAGCCGCGTTGCCCAGATGAAGAAGCGAATTCGCAAGGTTCGGGCCCAAAAGAAGGCGTTTCAAGGGGCCCAAAGAGACCCCGTTCAAGAAAATGTCGAAACAACGAATTGCTCCTGCTGTCGGCTTCGGAACGGAGGTCTCGGGCCACACGGCCTCGGAGTGGCTGGGCCTGAAGAGAATGATGGCCCGCAGCGAAGGGCCTGCTCACGGTGGCGTTTCGCTAACGGCTGAGGGTGTTTTGCTCGGTGACGGAAGTGCCCGCTTTGCAATAGCCCCAGCTGCGCAATGGTGTGGGATGATATGGACCGCTTCACGGCGCCCTGATGCATCTCTTGTCTCACACGCTGAGTTTTTGAAACTTTGGGAGCTGTCTAGGCCTCTCGAGTGCCCCTCTTGGAACAAGTCCCAGGAGCCTATGTCTAGAGCCGTCCTGAGTTTGAAGCGCGCTGGCTGGCACGCTGAGGGTCCGCTCTCTTGGATAGACCACCAAGATCTCAAAGTTGATTTGTCTGCGACGCCCCCCTGCTCTCTTAGCAGCACAGATGGAAGCTGGACTGCAGAGAGAGAGGGAGCTGACCCTCGCTCGGAAGCGCGGGCTTCCCCCAGGAACCAGGGCCACTCTGGGCCTGATTACGGATGCCGTGGGGCCGAAAGCCAGAAAGTTAAACCGATATCAGAAGTATTTAGTCAAGAGCTGCGGACGTGGTGGGCTTTGGACCAATGAGCGAGCTCGGCGTTCGGGTTACTTGCGCGACGGGCTGTGTGAGCGCGGTGAGCAGGACACAGTCCACCACAGGCTCTATTCCTGCACGCTTCCCCGAGTCCTCGAGGCGCGCGCAACATCTGAGGCGCCTGCTTCGCTCCTCGGCGCTGCGCGCGACGGGCCCGACAACCCAATTTTCACGCGCGGTGTGTACACGCATGAAGATAGCTCGCTGCCTTGCCCGTCCACGTCGTCCAAGGTGTATCTCTATGACGGGCAAAGAAACGAGCTGGACCAATGACATGGAGCCTGAATCGATCGCTGATGTACCCCCCCCCCCCCCCCCCCCCCCCCAGCCCCCGCTGCGATTGGCGTCCGATGGTTCGAGCACGACGCCTTGGATTCGGCCGCTGCAGCGGGCTGCATGGGCAGTAGCTGTCTGCCCAGACGAGGGAGAGGATCCCATGGCGGTGGTCGAAGGCATCGTCCCAGGAGTGCTGCCGCAGACGCTGTGGCATTGCGATTTGCGGTCAGATAGCCTCGCGCCCTACATTTCTTGGGGGCGGCTGCCAAGCCGCCCATCAGATTGTGTCAGAAAAATGTAAATGACCAGCTCGCCCTCTCCAGCCAGCACGCTGGAGTGCGAGCTTTTGCGCAGCAGCTTGAAGGCACAGCCCTGGTTCAGGAAATTCGGCACGTGAAGGCTCATAGAGATGAGTCAGAGATTCAGGGCCTAGATGGCGAAGAAAAGGTCTCTGTCATTGCCAATGCTGCTGCTGACAGATATGCTAAACAAGGTTTAAGCATGCGCCCTGCTCCCACGCCAGACTTCATCAATGATTTGAATGTGGCTGGCGAACGAGCGGAGCAATTCATGAAGCTTGCAGCGAGTGTCCCCCCCTGTCTTGACAACGGGCTGCGGTGGGCAAGGCCTCGCCGAACCAATGCCCCGAGGTCGCGGCGTCAAGTGCCGTGGCACGTTTGGAAAAAGGGTGAGCTTGGCCTCCAGTGCAGGAGCTGCTTCAGGGTTGCTAAAGGCAACGACGATACCGTCCCGATGGATGGTTGTCGCGGGCT
>CAUYUJ010008313.1:477621-505331 GCA_963575745.1 Prorocentrum cordatum
GACTGTAGAGAGGGCTTCGGCCCCGACTGTATCGCAGGAGGCCCCACCCCCGAAGTGGGTTGGGCCGCCCCGGGGGCCACCCAAATGGAGCCGAACTGGACGGGGTCGGAGGATCGCACCGCATCGCCGATGCATCGGCGACGTCGGCGCGGAGAAGATCGGGCACCCCATCGGGCCGCATCGCCGGTACATCGGCCATGCGTTGCGACCCACTGACCCTATCTGCTCCGACCCGATAGCTGGGTTCGATCCTCGATCCTGGACCCTCGAGCCTCGATCCTCCCATCGATCCTCGATCCTCGATCCTCGATGTTCGATCCTCTCGCCCATCCTCCGGAACCCCAGCAAGTGGCAGCCCCTGGGGCAGGGCTTTCACTGCCGCCGCCCTCCGCCACGCGTCCGCCGAGGAAGCGGCGCCCGCACTCCCCCGATCCCGCGAGGGCGAGGCCCCTCTCTGGAACGCACCCCCCGTGGCCGGGGGCCACCCTCGGCCTGGGGCCCAGGCGCAGGCCTTGGGCCACCCCTCTAACCAGCCTCGAACCTATCCCTATCCCTGAGACTGACACGCCAAAAGGCGATGACAATCTTAGGGATGCACCCGCAGAAACTGAGGGAATCCCTACGATCGCCATCGTGACGAGGCGATGCCCAACTGAAGGGGCCCCAGGACACACAAATAAATACACACAAATAAAAACATTCCCCATATTTTCCTAAATGCTTAGAGTTTTTGTCTTCTCCCCCACTTCCCATATTTCCCCATATCTTCTGGGGAATCGACGATTAATTGTGTCTGTGTTTTTCCCTCCTGACCAACATAGGGACAGGGATAGGTTCCAGGCTGGTAACCCTCCCCGTGGCCAGGAGAGCCCAGAGCCGAACCGGTCACTCGGATCGGTGCCTGGCGTGGACCGGACCGGAAATCGGCAGCCAAGGCGGGACAGATCGAACCGGCGGACATCGGCAGGCCAGTACAGTCAAAACGTATATTAAGGACGCGTGGTAAGGACGCAAGACCCTTGGAGGCTGAAGTTGGGATTTTTGTTGGGCGGCGGCGACCAGTGAAAACGGCAAAGGATGGGCCACAGAGGCAAGGACGCAAGGGCATCCTAGCTGAAGGCGCGCGTCCTTACTAGGCGCGTTGAGCGTATGCCTCCAAGCGAGCTCGGAACCCGAGCCAGAATCTCAAGCCGAACCGAACTGGAGCCGGAAGCCACCGGAGTCGAATGCGGTCGGACGGGAGGAGTCGAAACCAGCCCTGCGGCGGCTGGGGGCCGCCCTCCGCCTTGGGCCACGTCGGCTACACGTACACGCAAGAGTGACCCTGGGTGAGAGTGACCTTTGGTGCGCGGCTTTGGGGGGGGCCGCGTGGGGGCCAAACCTGGGCGCGCAAGCCGTTGCTCCTGCCTCGTTTTCCGCCATCTGGGGACCCATCTGTGCCCGCACCCAAGTGAAGGGGCCCTGAGACACACAAACAAATACACACAAATGAAATGGTTCCCCATATTTTCCCATGCTTCCTGGGTTTCTGTCTTCCCCCCCACTTCCCGTATTTTTCCATGTTCTTTGAGGAATCGACGATTCATGTTGCCTGTGTGTGTTTTCCCCTCCCGACAAAGGTCACTCCGACGTCTAGCCGAGCCCGGGCGCAGGCCCGGGGCCGCCCCTCCCCCCAGAGGCAAGCGCGCTCCTTCTCCGCCCGCCAGAGCGCGGGGGGGACGACTGCGGCAGGCGCGCGAGGCCGTGCGGGCCGGCGCGAGCGGAGCCCCTGCAACCCCGCCCCCTCTGCCCCCTCTGCCGCCTCTGCCCCCGCCCCGTGCCGCTGCCCCTCCCCGAGCACCCCCTTTGGGGATGGATAGACCCCCCTTTAGTAAAACGTGGTTTAGTGAAAACGACCTGAGGCCCAAACCTGGCGGGAGCAAGCCTGGAAAATAACGGCCACGGCGCCCTCTCGAGAACCGAAAACGGACAATTCACTAATCGACGTGTCACTGTTGGGGGTTCTGTCCACCCCCGACCCCTTCCCTGCCCCTCCCTCCCTGCGCCCGCCTCCTTCTCCCCCGCTCCCCAGAGAGGACCCGGACCGAGAAGAGTCGGATCGGCGGAGACCGGCAGCCGAGTCGAAGCGGCGGGAATCGGCGGGCTGTGAGGCCTCCATGGAGAGATCGGAATCCAGGTCGGAATCCGAAGTCCAATCGAATCGGAATCGGAAGCTATGGACAGCGAATCGCATCGAGTCAGAGGAATCGAAACGAGCTCTGCCCTCCCCCACCTACAATCCCCCCTCTCCTACTTGGCGGCGCGCACAAGGGGGTAGGGGGAGGGGGTGAGGCTTCTTAGGAGGAGGCTGCTTCTAGGAGGCGCCAGCCCTCCATCTATAGGTGCGTCTGCGAAGCCCTCCCCCTCCCCCCACCCCCCTCTCCGCGCGCCTGGCTCACCCTTGTTGGCCTCCTCCACCTTCCGCCATGACCTCTCCCCCATGAGCAGTCCCCCTGCTCATTTCGGGGGTGCTCCCCGCTGCGGGAAGCACCCCCGATACCAAGTCATACCAAATCGATTGCCCGAAGTACACCGGCAAAGTGGAGTCGAGCATCTCAGGGCGAAGTAGGAGAACGCCAACCTTGTACACCAACACCGACTCTGCTCACGAGCATCCAGTGCCCAGGATCGGTATATCTGCCCTCCTGACTTGGCCAAGGAAACGTGCACACGGGTCCTGGTCTCAGGATGCCATCGATGCCCGCGAAGGACAAAGTCGAGAAGCAAGAACAGATACGAAAAGCAGCCCCCGATGAGCCCAGTCGCCATGCGCAGCCGATTCGACGGAGTCTACGGAAGAGAAGGTCGTCCCTCTTGCCCTACTCCTGACATTCACCCTGTCCCGTTCGACATGCTCCTCCTGCTCCGCATGGCATGATATGTCTCAAGAGGCCAGGGACACACAAATAAATACACACACAAATAACAGGATGTTCCATAAGATCTCATATTTTCTGGGTTTCCGTCTTCCCCCCCCCCACATCCCATATTTTCCCATATTGTGCTGGGAGTCGACGATTCATCGTGTCTGTGTGTTTTTTTTCCCCTCCAGAATGATATGTGTCGCGCGCCGCCCTCGTCCACATTCTGTGGCGCGCCGATCCTGCGGCATACCGATTCCGCGCTGTCTCGAGTCCGCGGCACACGGAGCGCCTGTCCGTCAGATTCTGCGGCGCAGGAGCTCCCCACGCGTCTAAGGCGCCCAAAACATGACATCACAAGCGCGGGCGGTTCGCTCGCCGCGCCAACTCCTGAACGACGAGGAGGGTCAAACAATCTCGACCGAAGCCGTGCAGTCACAACGAGGGCAACGCTAATCCAAAGAGAGGTAGCTCCAAACCCAAAGCGAAGGTGCAATTCGAATCGTCGGACGCGCAACTCTAGTCGAAGGGAAGCAACTCCCATCTCGTTGAACAGCTCCGAAACAGACGCCTTTAGAAAATAGCACGACCGCCCGAAACGACCAACGATACAAAAAGGTAGAGCGCAGTCCCACGGTGTCCCCAACAGAAACTTTACAGCAACAATTTCTGCAATCTCAAGCAGAAAATGCAGCAACCTGCAACACCTAGAATCTACGTCCTGATATCCCAGAAATGGACCGGCAAGGGAAACATCTACACCAACAAAAAGCTACGTCCCGAAACGCTGCCACTGCAATATGCCCTGGTGGCTGTGCCCGCAAACCTCGCGTGTTGTGCTGGATGTTGTGTTGCTTCGGGTGCCAGACCATACTCGCTTTGAGAGCTGTTTGACCCCACTTGTTGCCCAGCGGTGCTTCGCCGACCACGTTACCCAGCGCCGCCGCGATCCCCGTCCCCGTCGCCCTGGCCTGGCCTCGCCAGGGCTCGCAAGAAGTCCCCAAGGCGCCCCGCAGCCTGGGAACGCGCCAGCCCCGGCAGACCCCCGAGCTACCCCGAGAACTCTGGCCCCCAAAAGCGTCATGGGCAGCCTCTCAGGGCGTTGCAGCTCGCTCGTGCGATCCCCGGCGCTCGCGAGCGTTCCCTGAAAGCTCCTGGGCAGTTCCAGCTTCCCTAGGGAAGGGCCCTCCCAAGCACTCTGGGGCGCCTCCGCGCGCCCCCAGAACCGCCCCTATGCGCCCACAAGCGCTCGCAGAAGCTTCCAGACAGTTCTAAGCGCTCCCAGGTGCCCCTACGCGCCAACTGCGCAACTTGACTACATGATTTGATGTTCGATGCGCTCCTACATCGAATTCTGAAGACATTGTTTGACTTGGGACAGGTGGAGGATGGGTCCACTTCATCTAGCGCCTGGTGCACGACGTTCATTGTGTATAGTTATGAACTCCGCGTAGTCTGAGCCGAACCAACCAAGTATCCCATCAGATTCCTCACAAAATCCCTTAATTGATTCGACCACGACAAGCAAGTGAACATGCCCGAGCATGGCTCTCGAGCATGTCTGCCGTGGCAGTGACCTACAACTAACTCGATTCGCTGTGGCTTCAAAACTGCAAACCGATGCTGTAGCATATCCTTTGGCATTCGTGAGCGTCGCCCCTCTGGAATCCGAGGTTCTGATCATCATGTTGCAGAGTATCAGCATACTTGGCCCTCACGACATCGACCGAGGGCAGATCCACCTGAAAGGTAAGCTGGTCTGGCAAGCGAAAAGCCACTCGATTCGATAGCAGAGCCTCTGTCCAGCACTCAAGGTCTGCGAACCCTTACCCAAGAACTGCGGGCAAACCATGCCGCTTCTCCCGTACCAGCAACTTCCAGCATGGCCCTCATGCTCATCAATTCCTACCATGATCTACGGCTAACGCTCTGCCCGAGGCGACTCCAAAGGCTGCAGATCAATGCTCCAACGTGGCCGTCTGGCCTTTGAATGCCGCGTCGCCCGTTGTGGGCATGCGTTGGGACGAGGACTCTGCTGCCTGATTGAGCCGCATGGATTACAAGCACCGCCAAGTCAGCATCAATCTTGTAGTCGTCTGCTTCACACGCGCGGTAGATTCCTCTTCTACGTTATCCGGTTCCTCCCTTTCCGATTCCTCATCGATTCTCCTACTCCTCATCCTCTTGCTCATACCTTTTCCTTCTCCCCGCTCCTCTATCCCCCTCCTCCTCCTCCTTCTCCTCCTCCTCCTCCTCGTCATCAGCAGCAGCATCACCACCACCACCACCACCAGCTTCATCATCTTCATCATCACCATAAGCAGAAGCAGCATCATCATCAACAACAACAGCATCAACATCATCACCATCATTATATCACCATGGCCATCACCAGCATCATCATCCTCATCATCATCAGCAGCAGCATCATCATCGTCATTAACAGCATCGTCATCGTCATCGTCAGCAACATCATCAGCATCATCAGCATCAGCATCATCATCATCAACACCACAATCATCATCAGCATCATCGTCAGCAACCGCATCACCATCATCGCCATCATCATCGTCATCATCATCAACAACAACATCAGCATCAGCATCATCGTCATCATCAGCAGCATCATCATGGTCAGCATCAGCATCCTCAGCCGCATGAACATCATCATCATCATCAGCACCGTCGCCATCAGCATCATCAATATCATCAATATCAGCATCATCAGAAGCAGCATCATCATCATTATCAGCATCCTCAACATCATCATCAACATCATTATCATCGTCACCATCATCATCATTATCATCACCAGCATCACCAGCATCATCATTATCATCATTATCACCATCACCATCATCATGACAATGTGTTCATCATCAGCAGCAGCATCATCATCAGCATTATCATCAGCATAATATTCGTCAGCATCCTCCGCATGTTCACGTTCCTCCTCCGCCTCCTCATCATCCTTATCAGTCGCATCATGATCATCATCCGCATTAGCATCAGCATCAGCATCATCATCATCATCAGCAGAAGCATCAGCTTATGTATTGTCAGCAGTATCATCACAATCATCATCATCATCATCATCATCATCATCATCATCATCATCATCATCATCATCATCATCAGCATCAGCATCAGCATCATCATCATAATCCTCCTCATCATCATCATCATCGTCATCATCATCGGCATCATCGTCACCATCGTCATCATCATTCCCATCATCAGCATCATCATCACCGTCATCATCCTCATCATCATCATCATGGTCAGCATCAGCATCATCGCCGTTATCATCGCTATCATCGGTATCATCGCTATCATCGTTACCACACTCATGATCAACATCATTGTATCAGCGACAGCAGCATCACCATCGTCATCCTAATCATCAGAATCTGCATCATCAGCAGCAGCTGCATTCTCACCACCATCATCATCCTCATCATCATCGTCGTCATCATCATCCGCATTAGCAGCATCATAATCGTAATCAGCATCATCAACATCAACATCAACATCAACATCAGCATCATCATCATCATCATCATCATCATCATCATCATCGTCATCATCATCGTCATCATCATCATCATCATCATCATCATCATCAGTAGCGGCATCATCATCGTACTCCGTGCTACACCTTCTCCCTGAGCCAAATGAGGAGGGAACCGAGGAGAAGGAGAGTGCTGAGCCCCATGAGGTCGTCGAGGATGCGTAGTATCGGAAAGTGATACTGGTGAGAAAGAGCAGGGGAAGGAGGTGCAGAAGAAGGAACTCTTCCGCCTCGTCCTCCTCCTCCTTCTCCTCCTCCAACCTCCTCCTTCCCCTCCTTCTCGTCCTCCTCCTCCTCCTCTGCCTCGTCCTCCTCCTCCGCCTCCTCCTCCTCCTCCTACTCCTCCTCCTCCTCCTCCTCCTCCTCCTCCTCCTCCTCCTCCTCCTCCTCCTCCTCCTCCTCCTCCTCCTCCTCCTCCTCCTCCTCCTCCTCCCCCCTACTCCCCCCACATATCCCTATCCCGATCCCCGCTCCGTCGCGGCGCCGGCGCCGGCGCTGCGCATCGCTCCGCCTCAGACGACCGACAGCCTCGCGGGGAGGGGGTGGGGGGAGAGGCGCTCCTCGCCGCCGCCCCCTGGGAGACAGCACTAGCAACCCCCTCCTGCGCTCGTCTCCTCCTCCCTCCTCCTACGCTCGTCTCCGCGTCCTGCCGCCACTCCGCCTCCCCCCTCCTCGTCATTCTCTCCTTGGCTTCCTCCCCCCATGCTGCGCCGCCAGCTTCCCGCGAGAAAGAGGAGTACTAGCTGCTCGTCCTGGCCTTCGCCGTCAGCCGCCGGGAAGGGCCTCCGACCTCCAGGCTGGCCGCACCCGTGCCTTACCCTTTTCTCTCCACTCCCCCTCCCCCCTCCCTACGCTCGTCTCCTCCTCACCGTTCTGATCCCTCCCCCCTCTCCTCCTCCCCCTCGTCCTCCTCGTCCCCTTCATCCTCCTCTTCCCAACTCGTAGGAGCAGAGAAACAGCCAGGTCAGAGCTGTGCTCCGAGGGGTTGCGCGAATGCCGTTGGGGCCCCCCGAGCACTGAGCTGACACATCAGCCGTTGAACTGCCGCATCAGGACCAGGGCCACTATGGCTCAGGTCAGTACTCGGGCCTCCAGGTCATGGACTCGGCCGACCCGAACGCTTACGCAAGCCATATTCTGAGCGGATATCACCCAGACATCTCACGTCATGAAGCAACCCAGGCGTGAACTGCCCGCCACCTTCAGGTATCCAGGGGGGGGGGGCATTGTCGAGCTCGTCGGGACCAGGAGAAAACGGTCTTGATGATCAAATGTCCGCTCCCCGAACAGGTCGAGAGGTCCAAGGCTGATCCCTCCTCCCTCCCTCCTCCTACCGTTAAGTCGGGCGCGTCCCCCTACAGGGGGATGTTCGACGAAAAAAAAAAAATACAAAAAAAATGCTCCAAAACGGCTAAAAATACTCAAAAATAGTCCCCAGGCTATTTTTTAACTAGTTTTGAATGTCCCCCCTGTAGAGGGACAGGCCCGACTTAATCCTAGCGCGCCCACCCCTCGCCCCCCTTTCCCCATCCCTGCATTCCGCTGTACCTGCTCCGTCACTCCCTCTGCCCACCCTTCCTCGACCGCCCACGAGGGAGGAGGAGAGGGGGCGAGAAGTGAGGGGTCCCTGACTCGGGCTCCTCCCTCCCTCCTCTCTGGCGTCCCCCCAGGAAGGAAGCAGAGCTTCCAAGGAAACAACAGCAACCCTAAGGGAGAAGGCCCTGAACAGCTTTACACAGTCAGGATTGGGCCCACGATGGGGGGGTCACGATGAGGGCCATGATGGGTGGGCCACGATGTGGGGATCAAGACAGGGCGGCAAAGGATAGGGACACTGATGTGGTAAAAAGCTAAAGGTACAGGGGTATAGGGATAGGAAACGGGATGGGGATGGGGACAGGGAGATATGATAGGGAAATTAGAATGTGCGATATAGGTAGGGGCAGAGGGGTAGGGAGAGGGGTAGAGATCAAGCTAGGTGCGCTAGCGTCACATCTGACGCTATACCCCTCCCTCCCATCCCTTACCATGGCGTAAGTCTCCAATCTATTCGTACAGTCGGATGTCGAGCAGGGCAAGGATCCCAAGAGGGTACGCGATGGATGGAAAAGCATGGCGTCGAAGAGCACGGCGGATCGTAGCATGTCATAGCATGGCGTGGCATTGCGTAGTAAAGCAGTGCATCACAAGCATAGCAACGCAAAGCATGGCATCACACAGCGGTGCACAACACAAAATCGCATTGAATGGCGTGGCAAGGCACCGGATGACTTGCAGGGTAAATGGCCCGTCTACAAAGAGGACAAAGCTTGTCTGCAATGCCCGCTCCATGTCCTCCGCAACCGTGTCTGCCCGAATTGGGCGCTTTCGAATGACAAGTGCCGTCCGGTAGGGGCACTGTAATCTTTAAAGCCCCCCCTCCTTTCGACGCGCTGCCTCGCTTTCCGAGCACAGGGAGACCAGCAGGAACGAGGCCAACGCTGCAGCGGCAGCACGATTCTGAATGACCGAAGCGCAGAAATGGGGGCGGCGCTGCAGCGGGAACACCGTTTTGGAAAAACCGGAAACGACCGGATTGAAAAAACACATCCGAAGAATCATATGATGAAATCCTGTGTAAAAACAATACGCGGAGACGACGGGACACTCTCCGGACTACTCATATTCTGCAACTGTATAGGTAGGGAGAAGGATAGGGATACGGATAAGAACAGACAGCGAGAGACAACGGGAGACAATGAGAGAGAATGAGAGACAATGGGAAACAGCGTCGCCTGACCAATTCTGGAGCTGGCATCGCACCTACTGGTTCTAAAACGAGATATGTAGAAACTTCAGGACTGGGGAAATGAAATAATGCCGATGCGATGCCGCTACTCCCCGGACCTATCCCAGGCTGCGTTCTGACCAGAACGCGGAGGCGAATTCAGCGGTGGCGAAGAGGCCTCCCAGGAGGCCCAAAGAGGCGAAAACGAGGCAAGGGTAGCGGTATCGGCATCTTTCCTCCTCTGAATCGCAAGCGGATCAGGAAACTACGTAGGTCAGCAGAACCTGTCGGAGGTCCATGTGGATCTCGTGGGTCGGCGCTGGACCCCCTCCCCACACCCCTTGCCTTGCGCGCGGAGCACGCTGGGGCGCCGCCAGAGGCGCCGACAAGGGCGTCGGGATCGGGGCCCAGCGCGGGCCCATGAGATGCTGGCGCGGACCTCCGAAAATGCATCTTCAGCACATGAACGGCGAAAAGAAACGGGTGTTGCGCGAGAAGATATTAGCGACCTTAAACCGCGGCTTACGCGGGCGGCCAGCGTGGCACGCCACACTGGAAACGGCTCACGTGCGGCCTCACGCGGGCAGCTTACGCGCCAGCGTCGGCGCCATGAACCCCGTTCCCTTCCGTCCCTCACATGGCGAGATCAGGAACAATGTGGGCATCTCCCAAGACCGCAGATTCTACTTCCGCCGGCTTCTGCCGGCGGCCGTCTGCCTGCCTCCGCCAGCGGAGCCGCCCTCACTCTGCTTCCCCCGACCTTCCGCCGCCTCCCGCCGAGGAAGAGCCGCCAACCCCTCCGACCCTCGGAGGCGAGGCAGCTTCGGGAACGCCTCACACGGGGAGCAGGAGAAGGAGGGGGAAAAGTACAGTAAGCAGAAGCAGAGCTAGCGATGTGTGGAGACTCTCCTGGCGATATGGCTCTGGTCTTCTTGCCGCTTCGAGTCCTCCTCCTCCTCCTCCACCACCACCTCCTACTCCTCCCTTCTTCCTCCTCCTCCTCCTCCTCCTCCTCCTCCTCCTCCTCCTCCTCCTCCTCCTCATCCTTCTCCTCCTCCTCCCTCTTCCTTTTTCTCTCTCTCTCTCTCTCTCTCTCCCTTTTATCCTCGTCCTCTGGGAACTTGGCCATTCCCCGCACTACCCCGAGGCTCAACGACGACGATGTGGATGACGACGACCCCGATGTCTCTAGAGGTGTCCCGAGGTCACCAGAGACCTCCTGGGGTCTCCGCAGGCCTGGAAATTCCCCGAATAGTCCAAAAACCTACGTCCTCGAACCTCGAGGTGGACGCCGCCGCCGCCGCCGCCGACGACGACGACGACGACGACGACAGCGGCCCAGGGCCCTGCACTGCACCGTCGCACGGCGAGCGCCACGGCCTTGTGGATGCGAGCCTCGCCTCCGTGTCGCGCGCGTCGCCCCAGCCTTCGCCTCCACCGGGCGGGAGGGGGGAGCAGGTCGAAATAATCAAAATTCGAGTTTCGAGGATACGGACGGTCTTGCTGGTTCTCGCTCTTTCGCGGCCTTCATGATGCTTCCCGTCGCTGAGGCTGGAAGTTCAAGCTTGAGCAAAACAAGGTAGGCCCCGAACCAACTTTTGCAGGGGGGACTCAAGGATGGATGGTCGGGGATCGAAACGTCCGGATGTTTAGGTGCCTTCCTGGACCTCTCGGGGCGCCCTCGTGACCACGGCTAGGTTCCCCGCAGAAACTTACCCTAAAAGAAGTTAGGACAGAAAATTCTTAGGGTCGAAGGCCCAAACCCCGCTAGCGATGGTCTCTGCAGTCCCAGGGCCTCCAGAAGCTGCGTCTAGGCCCTGGGACTGTCAAACACATCGGGCTAACAAGCTGGTACCGAGGAGCGGGACGAAAATGGTCGACAGCTCCAGGGGCCCGCGACACCCATACATCGCGTCGAAGGCAGATCCCCTTCCTCCTCCTCCTAATCCTCGTCCTCCTCCTCCTCCTCCTCCTGCTCCTCCACCTCCTCCTCCTCCTCCTCCTCCTCCTCCTCCTCCTCCTCCTCCTCCTCCTCCTCCTCCTCCTCCTCCTCCCCCTCCTGTTCTTCCTCCTCCTGCTCCCAGAAATCAATTGGGCATGGACATGCTGCACGAGCCCGATCCCTGTACCTTCATCGGGGTGCTTGATGGATAACCGCACGAATCCAACCACACTCAACAGGTTAACGAAAGCCAGGATGTCAGCCGAGGGAGAGCGCCCTTCGCGCAGCAGCAGTCGCGGTGCTCGTCCGAGAGCTCGGCCGTGGAGCGGGCGCGTGCACTGCAAAACATGCGAGTAGAATGCCAGAGTGGCTCTCAGCGGGTCAAAGTGTCCGAACTACAACAAGAAGAGCCGCCTCTACGGTAGGGGCCAGACCATAAGAAACCTTCTACAAGACACCCAACCCTGAGACCCAAGGACGTCCATCGATGTTTGGCGTGGGAGCGTCGTGCCGTTCATTGCAAAACCATCGAAACCCGAGAAACCCAGGGCACCCTGGAGGCAGCAGGGTGTGTCTTGGCATGGATCTCCACTGTATGTGCCGAGGCCTCCAGGTCGCAGCCGTTCCTTCGAAAACGCGCAGAGGCCTTCACCCCAGCGGTGGGCAAGGGCGGCCAGGGCAGGCGTGGTCCGCGGGCACGCGCCCCGAGAGAGGCAGCTCCTCCTCCTCCTCCTTCGCCTCCTCCTCCTCCTCCTCCTCCTCCTCCTCCTCCTCCTCCTCCTCCTCCAGGCTTCAGACGGCCCCGTCCTGAAGTCGGCGCTGACGGCACAGCAGGAGCGGCCTCAGAAGAAGGCTCTGGAGGCGCAAGACACCAGCGCGGCGGAGACGGTGAAGGACGCGGACGGAGCGCGGCGTACAGCCTCCCACCGCCACGAGCAGAGCATCACGCAGGTCCTCCGCCTGCGCAAGCAGCTGCAGATCGCAGAGTCCAAAGAGCAGAAGGCTGCCGAGGACCTCGCGCTCGCCGAGGTGGACAAGAGGCGTGCAGCAGAGGCGTTGGCAACGGCAGAAGAAGTAGCAGCATCGACTTCGGCATCTGGTCCTCAGGTGTGTGCGCTTGAGTCGCGTATCAATTCCGACATGCTCGATCACATTGAATGTTGGCAGTGTGAAGAATCGAGCAAAGCTCAGTTGCAAAGCTGTGCGGAATCGTGCTCTTCTTGGTAACATGGACTTTGAGAAAGACGTTATGAGCCGTATGACGAGGACGCGGAGACCCGGCACGGAGATGGTGAAGCCTCGGCAGGCAGCACTGGCAGTGCTCAGCCACCGTCGGCAGGAGCAGCTGCAGCAGGCGCCCCGGCCAGTGAGGCGCCGCCACCTGCGTCGGCATCGGCACAGGCTTCAGCTGCGGCTGCGACGCAGGCGGCAACGCCAGCCCCCAGCGTGATCCAGCCAACCGACTGTCAGATCAAGCAGGCAGCGGCGGCGGTCTCCAAGGCGAGATTCGAGGCTGCAAGGGCTGTCGAGATCGGCAACGGCGGCGGCACAGGCATGGCGGTTCCAAAGGATGGCGCTGGTGATGACTTGTGAATTGGGGCTGGTGCAGCCTGAGCGGGTGCGACATCCACAGCGACGCCGCAGGGGTCCAGCAACAATCGTTCAGGCACTGGTGCAACATCGTCAGCCACTTCGACAGCTCCGTCGAAGATGGTTACTTTGGGCACGTGACTTGCATGGGGGGAAAGGCTTTGGAAATCCCACGCCAACTGTCCAAGTCAGGCGACTACAGTAGAGCTTGTGAAAATCATGCACACTCAAAGGATATAGGCAAACGCACATACACAGCTCGAAGTTGTAGACTGAAATTACTGCCCAGCAGTGCACGCTTGAAGAGCAGATCGAATAGGCGCATCCTTATCAAGAGGAGCGAACGAATGCAAGTGGTGAATTGAGGTTGGTACGAAATCCTCGTCCCACTCCGATACTTAAAATGCTCTTCGATATTGCTGCACATGGTGTACGGACATTCTGAAGTCGGTTTCAACGGTGAGCGCATTTCTCGTTTCAGGCGCCTCGACAGTCTGCTCGCTCCTGTCCAATTCCCATGGATCTCCATAGGCGAGTGGAACATGTCGCCATCGCAGTTGGTTGCTACAGGCTTCGTGGAACAAGTTGCTGGCATCGTCGTCCAATCTGAAGTTGAATTCACTTGCGCGCCAAAGGGCAATAGACCCTCGCATTTAGAGGTGGTTCGGTGTTCCGAGGCCGCAAGTCTCTACATTTTTGGAACCCAGGGCCTTTTCTGGACGCTCCCTGGGAACCGCACATCGGGCTGAGCCTCGAATTCATATCCGAGGGCAGCCAGCTTGACACTCGATGTTGGAGACCTGCCGCCGCAGCTCCCATTGGCGCCGCGCCCAGCCAAGCAACCGGTGGAGGGCTCGAAGTCGAGCCATGCAAAAGCGGGGCGTAGGGCAGCACCGCATTTGGCTAAGCACAGGCATCACGACAGAATTCTAGACGCTTCGCGTATCCCCACCAGCTCTCCCTGGAATTTCTAACCGACTGCACGGCCTTCCGCCGTTACCCTGGATCGTATCGCTTCGAGGGACGTGTCTTTTCATAAGATGGTCCCTTCTCGGCTGCTATCTGACTCGTTTGGGTAGCTCTGAGACTTGGTTGTGCACTCGTCACGTGGTCTTTCGTTCATTGTGCACACCACGGCCCAACCCCTTGGTGGCTGGGCTTGCATCTCAGTTTGGTGGGTTCACCGTTCACATGTACCACCCTGGATGCGTTCTCTGACGCCGCGTTCCTTCTCGTCGTCAGGCTTTCCGCTGGACTTGGTCTCATTGATTGGGTACCCTTGACCTTTGGTCGACGTCCTCGGAATCGTTCCTACTTTCCGCTTGAATTGGTGGGAACGCTCGCGCCATTTTGGCTGCGTTGGTCTCCTCGGGCCTGTCTTAGGCTCCCTGGATGTACCGTTGCACGTTCTCAGGGGTTGTTCAGCAAGCTCCCTGGATTGCATGTCGGTTTCACGGTGCTCATCTGGCTCCCTGGATGCCCTTTGCACGCCCGTTCTGGGGCCCGCAGGTCCCCTGGACTGCACGTAGGCTCTGACCCCTTAGGACGCTGCTGCCTGCCGCCTGACCGCGGCCCCGCGCGCGCCCGCCGCTAGTCGCGGCCGCAGCACGCCCACGACTGCCCGCCGCTGGCGCTTCCGCCTGCGGCTGTTAAAAAAAAGTATCCCCACCAGCCCCCCCGGCGTTGCCGACCTGACTGACTCGGGCACGGTGATGTGGTGTCCACCCGTGATTGGGCCCTGTCGACTCGCCAGCGAGCACATGATGCTCCGTGAGTGAGGCCACCTGCTTTTCTACCCCTCCTTCGTTCTTCTGCCGCCTCGCTCCTCCTTTCTCGTCGTTTTCCCCTCGCCCTGCTCGTCGGCGGGCGTCCTCGTGCGGGTGCAACGTCGCCACGCGCGGCTCGTTTGCTCGTTTCATTCAATTTGTCCTGCATGTGCACTAATGACCCGCTCTGTGCCCCAGTTTGCCTGATTAACACGCCCTCTGGACTTTTCCTTGCGGGCCGCAGAACAAAAAAATACCCCCACCAGGCCGCAATTATCTCGCCATGTGCCCCAGCCGCGCCCGCCCCGCTTTTTGGACTTTTCCTTGGAGCCGCCAATCAAAAAGTATCCCCACCAGCCCGTCCAGAACTGAGTCCCAGGGGAGAGGTGATGAGGGAAGCGGGGGAGCATGCAGAAGAACACAGGGCGGGGTAAGCCGCCATATACCCCAAGAGGGGGAGGATGTAGGAGTCGTCGTCGTCGGAATAGGAGGAGGAAGAGGAAGAGCAGGAGGAGGAGCAGGAGGAGGAGGAGGAGGAGGGCGGAGGGGATGAGGGGAAGGAGGATGGATGTAGGAGGAGGAAGAGAGGAGTGACGCTGGCGGAGAGCGAATGACGTGAGGACAAAAGAGGATCAGAGGAGGAAGAGGAAGGAGGAGGAGGAGGAGGAGGAGGAGGAGGAGGTGGAGGGGGGATGAGGAGGAGGAAAATAAATAATATAAGAAGAGGGAGGAGGCGGGGAAGGAAGGGAGGAGGATGATAGGAAAGAAGTGAGGGAAGGTGGGGGGGCGTGATGGGGAGGAGGAAGAGGGAGGGGGGGGGTGAATCGGTGTGGGAGAGAGGTGGAGTGTGGTGGGAGGTTAGTGCGGGAGGGAGGTGCTGGTGGTGCGTTGGGGCGAGATAGAGTGGAGGACGACGACAATGGCGAGCTTGGAGGCCTCTTGGGCCGTCTTTGGGGCCTCTTGGCGGTCCCGGGGGCCTCTTGCGTATCTCGGGGAGCCTCTTGGGGGTCTCGTGGGAGCCTCTTGGAGGCCTCTTGGGCGCCTCTTGGGGCCTGTTGGGGCCCTCTTGGGGCGCTCTTGGGGCGCTCGTGGGAGCCTTCGGGGCGCATTTGGGGCCATGTTGGAGGAAATCTATCAAAGAAGGGGGGTGGTCAATTAGCCTTGCCCCTCTAGAATGCCTCGAACCGCCTCTTGGGCCCGAAAGAGACCAAAATCCTTCCAAAACCTTGGGAAATCAATGTTGTTGTTGTTTTCTCGCCTTTTTCGCTCTTGGAGCCGCCTTGGGCCATCTTGGACGCCCCAGCGACCCGCGGAACCCTCCGTCCACGTCCAGGGGAGGGTATGGGGAGGGGTCAAACCCCCCCCGCCCGCAAGCCGCCTCGCTCACTCCCACCCGCCCTCCCAACACATAAGTCCGGCCCGAGCCTGAGCATATTCAGCTGTCGTCCTTGGATGGGCAGCTACTGGGGGCCAATCCGCCGCCGCCGCCGCCGCCGCCGCCGCCGCCGCCGCCGCCGCCGCCGCTGCCCCGCGGCCCGCCCGCGCCGCGGCAAGCCCGCGGCCTAGCGCCGCCACACCGCCGCCGCCGCCGCCGCCGCCGCCTGCCGCCGCCGCCGCGCCGCCGCCGCCGCACGCCGCCTGCCGCTGCCGCCACCTCCGCCCCGGCCGCCGCCGCCGCCGCCGCCGCAGCCGCAACCCCGCTGCAAACCGCCGCCGCCGGCCGCGGCCGCTTCCGCAACCCGCCACCGCCCGCCGCCAGACCGCCGGCCGCCGCCACCCAGCCCCCGTGCCCGCCGCCTGCCACCGCCGCCGCCGCCTGCGCCGCCGCAGCGCCGGCCGCCGCCGCCGGCCGGGCCGCCGCCGCCGCCGCCCCCCCCCCGCCCGGTAGCCGGCCGGCCGCCGACCGCCGCCGCCGCCGCCGCATCAGCCTGCCGCAGCGCAGCTCGGCCGCCGGGCCGCCGCCGTGGCCCGCCGCCGCCGGCCGCCGCGCCCGAGTGTGAGGCAGGCGTGCCGCACACAGGGCAGAGGCAAGCATTATCCGCCGCATCACAACCGCAAAAAGACAAAGAGCCTAAGAGCCGCAGCCCATAGAAACGCAACAGAGAGCAGCCGCAGCCATCCGCCCGGAGCAAGCCCAGCCAGGCAGGCAGGCCGGCAGCCTACGGGGCCGGAGCCGCAGCCGAAGGCACAGAGAGCTAGCCGCCCCCCCCCCCACGCAGCCGGCCGCAGCCGCCCGCGGCCGCCCCGCCGCCGCCGCCAAAGTGTATTGCTGTATTGTTTTTTGACAGGGATGGCGGGGGGGGGGGGGCGCATCGGATTGGCTGCGCATGTTCCGAATTTGGAGGCAAAATGTGTGTTTGTAGTGTTTTTTGCAAGGAATGGTGTGGGGGGGTCGTCATGGTCCCCGGTTGGCCCCCAGTCGCCTGGAGGAGGGGGTGTTTACTAATAGGGAACAATGATAAACCCTTCCCCGAAGGGGAAGAAAGGGGTTGGAAAAAGAAACTCTCTAGACCACCGACGCCCAGAGGGCTGGTGGGATTCACGAGTGGTTTCCCGTTGAACACGTGGGTGAGGATGAGTATCGTTTAACCAATCGCCATCCCCAGCGGCGCGGCCTGGGCCCCGCTGGCCGATTTACCCCCCGAGGAGTATATCCCCAACTGGGGTGGTGATTTTCAAGGGGCACAAGGACACACAAATAAATACACACAAATAAAATGATGCCCCATATTTTCCTATATTTTCTCGGTTTTTGTCTTCCCCCCCACTTCCCATATTTTCCCATATTTTCTGGGAATCGACGAATAAGTGTGTCTGTGTGTGTGTTTCCCCTCCTGAGATTTGGTGGGGGTCTCGAAGGGGACGGAGATGGGGATGGGGATGGGGATCGGTTAAAGGATGCCCAGAGGACTGAGGGGTTGCCCCAACGAGGCCCAGACAGAGGTCGGCAACGAGCTGGGAGGCGACGACTGCGACGCCGACTGCCAGGAGGACCCCCGGGCCTTCGAAGCCAACTTTGGACCCGGCCCCGCTCCGCTCGATGCCCCTCTCGGAATCAGCTGAAACATGTTTTTCGTCAGCGGCGGGGCGGCGAGCCCCGCTCCAGCGAGAAGCTAGAAAAAGGCACTAACTTGCGAATTGGCCGGCGGGCATAAGGGGGGGGGGGACAGCCGAGAAGAAAAAGGGACGCTCAGACGTCGAAGAGTTCGACGATGAGCAGCCGGCGGGGGAGCAGCAGCAGCCAGGCGCCCGATGCCTCTCTCGGAATCAGCTGAACAGTCAATGAGTAATTCAGCCCAGAATGAAAACCCCTCACAGATTGCTGCCCAGAGCAACGGTCTCACGAGACATCGCCCGAGGCAAATGCAGGGTCTCTGAAATCCAACGTCAGTTCAAGCGTCGATGCTGCGACCTGGAGTGCCGAAAAGGAAAAGGTCAGCTTAATCTTGCCGGGTACTTACCCGCCTGCCGGGTGTTTACCTCTGGCTACCCGCCTGCGCCTGTGGCCATTTCCATCGAGTCGAAATATTGCGATAGCATCAGCAATAGTTCCGAGTTCCAGTGCGTGGATACGCACACCCGAGTCCACAGTGGCTTCTCACCATTGCCAGGCCAGCCTTGGACGCCCTCGAGCAGAAGGACCCCAGTATCGTCCCGGCACCGCATTGGAGGTCACGCATGCAAGAGTCTCGCCGCTGAGAGATCGCATCAGTGGTGGACCAGAGCACATGATTTCATGTTCAGATTGCAAGCAACGTTCCAGGCAGAATGGGGCGAAGCAGCAGAAGTTGCTAGCTTCTACTTGCCAGGGGCTTCGCGACGAGGCCCCAGAGCAAGCGCAACGGGTCATCCGACCTAACGACAGCAATTCCGATGTTTAGCGGTAAAAGTTCCAACGGAAAGCCAGCAACAAATCGATGGCGGAATTCCGGCAATGGACGGAGTCTCAGAATGCTACAACTGCACTTCATCGTGAGATTCGAGAAGCCCTTCAGGCTTCTCATTCATACGTTGAGGGGGATAGGACAACCCAGCATCCGCGAGACATCATGGATGAGAAGAAGGAGACTATTCAGGAGCGGCGGGCCCCAATCAACCAGGGGCCCCAAGGACTTGCGGGTCTCTTTCCAGGTACGCGCCCCCGACTTGCAGACAAGGCACCCCCGCCACTTTCTGGCGGGCAGCTTCGGGCGGCAGGATGTCGGACGAAGCAGCGCGCGGCCATGGGAGTCGATCGCCCCGCGGCCCTCGACGCCGACGGGCCCCCGGACATCTCACTCGAGAAGCTCGCAGTCGTCTTGGCAGCCTGCGAAGAGTTGCCAAGCATGGCCGCATCAACTGCCGCTGACGATCTGCGCGCTGCTGCCAGAGAAGATCACGGGTGACGGGGTCTTCGGACTGCTGCCGCACATGGCCAGGCTCTGATCGCAGGCGCGGGGGCCCCGGGCGCGCGCGGGGACTGGCGACTGCGAAGCGCCGTGGGGCGCCGCGATCCGCGGCAATGCGGCGCTGCAGGAGGCCTTCCTCCGCGTGGTGGATGAGGAGCTGGCGGCGCGTCTAGGGGTAGCCTATGGCCATGGGCTCTTGGACATCGCCGGCATCTACGACGCGATCGGGCGGCAGCGGCTCCGGGCGACGGCCCCGAGGCTGGAGTTCCCAGCCGAAGCGTTGGGGCTGGAGCTGCCGCAGCGCATGGCGGCGCGGTGCCCAGGGCAGCCGAGCGCGCATTCAGCCGCATTCGACCCAGCGAGGTCGGCGGCGCAGGGCCTTCGCCCAGGCACTCGTTTCGCGCATAGGTTGTAGGTTTATGATTTCAGCCAGGTAGCCTAAAAACCTAGTTGAGTTGTCCGTGATCGGCGAGTCGCTCGCTCGCAGGCGACACGCCAACTCATGGGGAGGGGCGACCTCGAGAGCTTCCCCAACAGAGCCGCGGTGCGCACCGAGCCCGCCGACGCCAAGGAGGTCGCCTGGCGCCTCGAGGCGTCGGGCTTCTCTGTCACGGCGGCGGCCCAGGACTCCGCATCTGGGCGTGGATCTAGGAAGGGGGGCGTTAGCGAGATATGCGCGCACGGCGCGCGCACATGGGTTGACAGCGAGGCTAGAGCAGCAGGGCGCAGCAGCAGCAGCAAGCGCCAAGGCCCATCATGCTCACGGAGTCTTCGGCCAGAGGACGAAGCAGATGCTACAAACCCTCGTCGGGCCCCGCGCCGCGCCACGACGTTGCTGGACCTACGCGCGCCAATGCGCGATCTGGCATGTCGGCTAAATACCGCGAGAACGTTTGCAGACGTGAATTCGGCAGCGGCTTTCTCAACCGAGAATCAGAAGTGGTGCCCAGCGGGCGCCGAGGCAGATCGCGCAGTAGTTTCGCAATATGCCCCCGCAGCTTCGCAGCCGACACATTCGAGGGCCTCGAGCAACAGTGGTCGCCTACCTCGTGCAGGAGGGTTGGGAGCCCGAGGACTCAGCGACCTGGCGATGACGGTTCGAGTTCCCAGCACAACTTGCAATCCAGCCCAGAAGCCTCCACAAGCTTCGCGAGGGTGGATGAAGCGATGGCGGCGCGAAGCAGCTGGCCACTTCGACGGCGCTGGGATGCAAGAGGGAGCGTGGAACCGTCACTTCGAGCACTTCTTCGGTAGCTGGAAGCAGGGCCACGCGACAAACGACTTCAGGTTTCGTTTGCCAGCCGCGGCGGGGGCCGCATGGCCACGAGAAAGGAGACCCCGAACCTCAAAACAGCCCATTACTCTGATGTGTACGCGTTGTCAAGCTGAGCGAGAGACGTCAATTCACAGAAATTGGAGCTGTCCGAAGCGTAACTGATCACGATCTTCACCACATGTCTCATGAATATGCCACGAGCCCACACGCAACATGAGCTCGAATCTTGTTTCTGGCAGAGGGGTCTGTTGCCCAAGTCGTGGGTTGCCGCCCCGCCAACACAGAAGAAGCCTGAGTGGGGGGGTAAAGGCATCGAGGCGTTTGAAGATAACTGCTTCGGCTGGGGCTCTGAGTCGGCCCCCGTCTCTCTCTTCGGGCGCGCTATCTGGGGCGAAGATAGCTGCAACCCTCGCCTCCGACGAGTAGGAGGTAGCATTGCCAAATATTCTGAGCGTGCCGAGAACATGCCCTTAGAAGCTGCAGTTTGGGGGGGCCTCCCAGGACACCACCAGACAGTAGCTAGAGAGAAGCTGTATAGCTTCCTGTCCGCCCTTGGTAGACTCTAGCGGAGTTGCAATTTACACCACCGACAACGCCAACGTTTGTACGGGGTGGTACTGTGGCCGAGCTTTCGCCCCTGAAATGGAGAAAGCGGATTTGCGGCACAAGTTAGCTCAAAACTTGCGCACTAAGCCCCATGCAGTGCGCCGTTCTTTCCGTTCAGTTCCATCAGGAAGCTCCAGACGCTCTCCGAAGGAAGTCGCTGGTGGATTCAAACAGTCGGGAAAACAGCAGCACATACACTCGCTGAAGCTGCGGCACGAGCAGTCAGAGTCCCAGCTGCCGACAGGGCCAAAGTTTGTTTGCATGGAAAGGTGATGTTCACGGTCCGCATGCGCAGTTTAGGCAATACCTTAAAGGCTTTCTAAAAAGCTCAGCAAACCCTGGCCGCCGAGAAACCCCGAGGTGCCCGTGTCAGAAATCCTGTGCCCAGGCCGCCTGCCCGTGGTGCTTGCAAGGAGTTTGCGTCTCAGCGCTCGCTGTCTGAAAACGACCTCCCGTGTTGTAGTGTAAGACTTCTTCCCCCTGGACGTCGACCTGTTCACGTCCATCCGCACGCAGCACTTGATGGTGTTTTCGATGCGCCGTCGATGGCAACACCACACCGCTCACCCTTCGGGACTTCGCCTCCGGCTCCTGTCCAAGGCGTTCCTTTTCCAGTGCAAGCTCCTCAGCACCGCCTGCACCCCGCGCCCTCCGGCCGCCTGAGGCCCCGCCCGCCTGTGCTCTCTCTCCCCAATTAGTGCTCTGCGCGGCCCGCCTAGCTCGTAAACGGAAGAGGCTCGCTCTCGACCCGCAGACCCAAAAAAAAAGTGTTTGAAGTGTAGGAGCTCCACGTCCAAGGATCGGCGAAAGTTTTGCTTGGAAACCCTGTGCTTCAACCTGCGGGCAGTAGATGGCGACGTTGTCAAACCTCCCCCCCAATTGTAGGTTGCACATATGTGGGGAGTAGGCTGAGGAGTCCCATTCGATACAGTTTCACGCTGGGCTGGGAATTCGGTCCTGTGGTACCTGTGGAAGCGTTGCGGCCCAACAGCTAACCCAGCTTGGTAATATGTGCATTGGCAGAGCCGAAGGTAATCGTGCCGGTTACTTGCGTAATTTTGCTCGGGGAGTCTGGCCCAAACCTGACAGCAAAACTGATGAGGCCAGACGTGAGACACGATCAATCTGCTTTATCCGTTTAAGTAACCAACATAGTCAAAAGATCCGTAACTCCATGGCTCCTCATCCTTTTCATCCTCATCCTCCTCCTTCTTCTGCTCCTCCTCCTCCTCCTGCTCCTCATCCTCCACGGCTTCCCCCACACCGCGCCAGTACAGCACAGTTCGCGGTCAACCTTGTTCCTTCTACACCTGCTCACCTTCCCTTGCCCCCCCCCTTTCCGCCGACCCCACCCCGCTCTCACTGCCGCGTTTCCTCTCCCGCTCCCCTGATTGCCCACCTCCTCTTCATTTCTTCCTCCTCCTCCTCCTCCTCCTGCTCCTCCTCCTGCTTGTCCTCCTGCTCTTCTCCTCCCCCTTCCTCCTCCTCCTCCTCCTCCTCCTCCTTCTCCTCCTCCTCCTCCTCCTCCCCTCCTACTCGTCTCCTCCTCCTCCTCGTCCTCCTCTCCTGGCCGTTCCCCCCCCCCTCCCCCTCCTCCTTATCCTTCTCGCCGTATGATTGGTCACATTATGATTGGTAGCACTACTGTCGTTGCAATATTAGTATGAGTGGTATCATGATGGTTATAATCGTAAGTTAGCCTAGTAGTATAGTGTAGCCGTAGTTAATAATTGTAGTAGTATGTAGTAGTAGTTGGTATGGCATTGGTAAGTATAGTAGGTATAGTATTATAGTAGTCCGTATTCGTAGTAGTAGTGTAGTAGTAGCGCAGCCGCAGGATAGTAGTAGTAGTAGTAGTATTAAAGTATCAGTGTTGAGTAGTAGTATTAGTAGTAGTAGTCGTAGTAGTAAGTAGTAGTAGTAGAAGTAGTACGTATAGTTAAGTAGTAATGTAGTAGGAGTAGTAGTAGTATTTATAGTAGTCTAGTCTAGTAGTAGTAGTCAGTAGTGTAGTAGTCGTCAGTAAGCAGTCGTAGTAGTCGTTAGTAGTAGTAGTAGTAGTAGTAGTAGTATTAGTATAGTAGTAGTATTAGTACTCGTAGTACTAGTAGTAATAGTAGTACTTAGTAGTACTAGTAGTACTAGTAGTAGTAGTAGTAGTAGTAGTAGTAGTAGTAGTAGTAGTAGTAGTAGTAGTAGTAGTAGTAACAGTAGCAGTAGTAGGAGCAGTAGTAGCAGTAGTAGTAGGAGGAGGAGGAGGAGGAGTAGGAGAAGCAGTAGTTCTGGTAGTACGATGATTGCTGCTATCAATCGTGATCCTATTCGTTTTATGCGTATGCATAGTTGGAAATATGTGTCGCACTCGTTTTCGTAACCTGATTGGTTGGATTAAGATTCGAATGATTAGCGCTGATACTAGTATTGGTATAAGTATTCGTCGCCGCATTCTTCTCCTCAATATTTTATTAGTGTTGACAACCTGACTCGCAAGTACGACCCTTACAAGGAATGATACTGTGCGATTACAATGAATAGTACTCATCCTCCTGATCCACTCCCTCCTCCTCCTCCTCCTCCTCCTCCTCCTCCTCCTCCTCCTCCTCATCCTCTCCTCCTACTCCCCTCTCCTCTCTCCTCCTCCTCCTTCCCTCCTCCTCCTCCTCCTCCTCCTCTCCAATCCTCCGCCCTCCTCCTCCTCTCCTCCTCCTCCTCCTCCTCCTCCTCCTCCTCCGCTCGCCCACTCCCCACTCCTCCTCCCCCTCATACCTCCTCCTACTCCTCCTCCTCCCTCCCCCTACCTCCTCTTCCTCCTCCTCCTGCTCCTCCTCTCCTCCTCCTCCTGCCGCGCCTGCTCCTCCTCCTCCAAACCTCCTCCTTCTCCGCTCCTTCCTCTCCCGTCTTCCTCCTCCTCCTCCTCCTGCTCCCTCTCCTCCTCCTCCTCCTCCTTCCTCCTCTCCTCCTCTTTGTTCCCTCCCCCTCCCCCTCCTCCTCGCGCCTTCGCCCCCTCCATCATCTTCCTCCTCGAGCGGCCCGAAGAGTAATAAGAAAGCGAAAAAGAAACAAGGCATTGGAGAAAACAGAGCTGAGTGCACGACCGAGTTCATCCTGAGCCCCCCCCCCCGAAACCGACCGCCGTGATGCGGGGGCCGCCCTTGTCCGGCGTCGGGCGAGGAGAGCTCTGGCCGCGTCAATCCAAGCCGATCCGTGGACCGCTAGCCAACCCGAGGCCCAAGCGGGCCTGCGGACCCCCGTCCTGGCCAAGATCCTCCACAACAGCGCCCACCAGTGGCGCAAGGTCGGCGCCAAGGAATACTGCATGAGTTGCTCCCAATTCGAGATGCGCGAATCCATCCGCTCAGGGGCGTTAAGCCGGTGTACCCCCCAGCCGGACGGCGCTGGGATTGCCCCCCTCCACGGCCCACATTTGGTCGCTGGTAAGCTCCTGAATGCTGCTCACCGTCTGCAGGTCTGGGGGCGTTTTGGTTTGACGTGTTGTCCGTGGTGTAGCAAGCCTGCTACCTCGGATCCACGTTTGCTCATTGGACGGTGCATGCCCTCCCCGAAAGGTGCCCAAAACCTGGCTCGAATAGCCAGGGGTATGTATCCGCACGTCGGCGGCACGCCCAAACATGCGCTGGAGGCCGAGCTTACCAGAATCGCTGATTGATTGCATGCACACTTGGGCATCGTCATAGTTCTATTCTGCTGCTGACTCTCGCTGTCATTCATATCGGCCGTATCGGCAGTACTCCTTCTCCTTCTCCTCCTCATTCTCCTCCCCCTCCGCCTCCTCCTGCTCCTTCTCCTCCTCCTCCCCTTCCTCCTCCTCCTCCTCCTCCTCCTCCTCCTCCTCATCATCATCCAGCTCATCCTCCACCACCTCCTCATCCTCCTCCTCCTCCCCGCCCCTCCTCCTCCACACCCTCCCCCTACCATACCTAGTCGTCCTCATCCTGATCCCCCTCTTCCTCCTCGCACTGCTCCGCGCTCCTCGCCCTCGTCCCCCTCATCTTCCCATGCAGCATTACATACATCCTCCGAGTATCAACATGAACAGCATGTCTATCATCGTGTGCATGATCAACATAGTCATCATCATCAACAACATCATCGTCGTCATCATCAACCGCGTCATCATCATCATCATCATCATCATCATCAGCATCATCATCATCATCATCATCATCGTCATCATCATCAGCATCATCAGCATGACCATCATCATCAGCAGCAGCAGCATCACCATCATCGTCATCATCACAACAATCATCATCATCCTCCTCCTCTCCATCATCATCATCATCATCATCATCATCATCATCATCGTCGTCGGCAGCCTCATCATTGGCATCATCAGCATCATCATCAGCATAATCATCAGCATCATCACGATCGGAAGCAGTAGCGTCATTCTCATCACAAACTCAACCATCCCCATCACCAGCATCATTAACAGCAAAAGTGTCATCCGCATCATCATCAACATCATCATCAACATCTTCATCTACATCGTGATCAGCATCACCAGCAGCATAATCAACATCAGCAGCATCAGCATCGTAATGATCATGATGATCATCATTACCGTCATCATGATCAGCATCGAAAGCATCACCAGCATCAGCATCAGCAGCATCACAGTCGTCATCATCACCAGCATACTCAGCTGCATCATCATCAGCGTCAGCATCGCCATGGTCGTTATCATAGGCATCGTCATCGGAATCGTCATCATCATCATCATCATCAGAGACAGCATCCACATCAACATCATCATCATCATCATCAGCAGCAGCATCATCATCATCATCATAAGCATCAGCATCTTCATCATCATTAGCATCATCGTCATCATCGGCACCATCACCATAGTCATCATCATCACCATCAGCATCAGCAGCATCATCATAAGCAGCACCATCAGCATTAGCAGCATCAGCATCACCACCAGCATGATCATCATCAGCATCGTCATCATGAACAACATTGTCATGGTCCTCGGCATCACCATCGTCAGCAACGTTATCATCAACAACAGCAGCATCAGCATCGTCCACGTCGTCGTCATCGCACACATCATGATCGCCGTCGTCGTCGCCATCGTTATCGGCATCATCATCGTCATCCCCATCATCATCACCATCAGCAGCTGCATCAACATCATCATCATCAGCAGAATCATCGTCGCCGTCGCCAGCATCGTCATCATCATCATCATCATCGTCATCATCATCATCATCATCATCATCATCATCTTCATCATCATCATCACCAGCATCATCATCGGCACCAGCAGCATCGTCATCATCGGCGTCATCGGCATGAGCAACAGCATCTTCACCATGGTCGTCATCATCATCCGCATCATCATCCGCATCATCATCAGCACCATCAGCATCATCAGCATCAGCAGCATCGGCAGTAACATCCTCATCGCCACCGCCAACATCATCAGCATTGTCGCCACCATGATCATCATCACCACAGGCAGCAGAAACAGCAGTATCGTCACCATCGTCATCAAAAAAATCAGCATCAGCATCAGCATAAGCATTAGCAGTAGCATCGTCGTCATCATCATGATCGGCATCACCATCACAATCAGCATTATCATCAGCATCATCGTCATCATCAGCATCAGCATCATCACCATTCTCGTTATCATCGTCAGCAGCAGCACCTTCACCGCCGTGGTCAGCGGCGCCATCATCTTCATCATCAGCATCGTCGTCATCGTAGGCCTCGTTGTCTACCTACCCGCATCATCCGCATCATCATCAGCATCACCATCATCGGCAGCATCATCATCATCATAATCATCATCATCATCATCATTATCAGCGTCGTCGTCATCATCAGCATCATCATTAGCACCCTAATCATCCACATCACCACTATCATCATCAGCAGCAGCAGCAGCATCATGATCCGAATAAACAGCCTGAGCATCATCATCAGCGTCAGCATCGTCATCATCAACAGATTCATCACACCCATCATCACCGTCAGCAACATCAGCATCATCACCACCATCAGCATCACCAGCATCATCGTCAGCAACATCATCAATACAAGAATCTGCACCATCACCACCATCAACCTAACCTTCATCAGCCGCAGTACCATCATCAACATCAGCCGCAGCATCATCATCACCATCACAATCACCATCATCAGCATCAGCATCAGCATCAACAACATCATCATCATCATCATCATCACCAGCATCAGCATCAGCATCAGCATCAACAACATCATCATCATCACCAGCATCATCATCACCATCACCATCATCATCATCGTCAGCAGCATCAGCATCATCATCATCATCATCATCATCATCAGCAGCATCATCAGCATCATCAGCATCGTTGTCTTAATCGTCATCGCCGTCGTCATCATCCTCATCATCAGCTTCATCAACATCATCACCACTACCATAACCATCGCATATACGAGCATTAGCGTCACCGTCATCATCACCGCCATCATCACCATCATCATGACATCCGCAGCATTATCAGCATACGTCTCTTCCCCACTTCCCTCCTCAACTCGCCCCCTCCTCCTTCAACTCCTCCCCTGTCGTTGCTCCTCCTCCTGCTCCGCATTCACTTACATTTCCCTCTTCCTCCTGCTCCTGCTCGTCCTGGACTCCTCATTCCCTGACTGTCCGAGCAACCTCTTCGTCCCTCACGCCTGACCTTCCTCCTCCGCCTGTCCCACCCTCCTCCTCCTCCTCAACCTCCTCCTCCTCTTCCTCCTTCTCTTCCTCCTCCTCCTCCACCATCCGCTCGTCGGTTTTCTCCTCCTCCTCCTCCTCCTCCTCCTCCTCCTTCTACTCATCCTCCTTTTCCTCCTCCTCCTCCTCCTCCTCCTCCTCCTCCTCCTCTTCCTCCTAATC
>CAUYUJ010008314.1:0-17500 GCA_963575745.1 Prorocentrum cordatum
CATCATCAGCAGCATCATCATCATCAACAGCATCATCATCATCATCATTACCATCACCATCATCATCATCAGAATCATCAGCATCATCATCAGCATCATTATCATCAGCATCATCATCGTCATCGTCATCATCATCATCATCATCATCAGCAGCATCAGCATCATCATCATCACCACCATCATCATCAGCAGCATCAGCATAATCAGTATCAGCATCAACATCCGCATCAGCATCAGCATCATCACCATCATCATCAGCATCATCATCAGCAGCATCACAATCATCATCATCAACAGCATCATCAACATCAACAGCAACATCCTCATCATCAGCATCCGCATAATCATTGTCATCATCAGCATCATCACCAGCAGCATCATCATAAACAAAATCAGCATCACCATCATCATCATCATCATCATCATCATCAGCATCATCATCATTACCATCATCATCGTCATTATTCATCATTATCAGCATCATCATCATCAGCAGCATCGGATTTGCTGCATTGACTGCTGGCCCCGCCCACATGGAGCGAGCATTTTTCGATCTCGGCGGCTGTATCAGCTCTGCCTCGCTGGTTGGACATCTGTGAGTAGCCCAAGCAGGCACGGGCCCTGGCAGGGATTCGGGCAGCAAGAAGAAGCTCTTCCCCTGTTGTCTGACGACATCCCGTGACCACAAGCCCAGCCCACCGTCTGGGCTGCCCTCCCCCCCGCCTGGGTCAGCCAAGGCCACGCCGCGAGCCCCGGCCAGTGGCATCGTAGCTCCCAAACCCGGGTCAGCGGAGGGAGATGGCTGGGTGTGTGGGCTCCACGTGGCTCCCAGGCCTGGGTTAGCCAGAAGCGATCGGAGGGACTCGGCTGGCCCCCCCTCTCGTGCGCCTCGAAGAGAAGCGGAGCACGCAGCCCAGCCGGCTGGCGCACAGACGTCCGGAGGTCCTGGCCACCGTGCGCACCTTCTTGCGCATGCGGTCCTGGTCATCCTTGGTGTCCCGCTTCCCCTCGAAGCCGCCCTTCTCAACGTGCTGGGCGAGCCTCGTCGCGATGTCCACGACCTCTCTGGAAGTCAAATGCTTGGGCGCAAGTCCAGACCTCCAGCGGATTGACTTTTGTTCCATCGTTGCGCTTTCCCTTGATTTCGGCATCCATGAACCATTTTCGGACCCGGGACCACCCAAAAATACACCCAAGAAAGCGGTCGGGAGCTCTGGGGCCGCGGATTGAACAACAACAAAAAGAACTCACCGTCGGACATCTGGGAGCAGAGGTGGCCCAAGCCAGGAGGCGTCGACAAATGAACATCGGAGTCAAAACCAAGGACGGCATGCCCGTGGCACCCGTGAGAATTCATCAACCCACCCTACTCTGGGCCGCTCACGCGAGGTCGAATTTCAATGAACCCCGAGCCTCATTCTGATCCGCCGAGAGCGAGGCGCGGTGCGTGTCCCTCATTTTCTCGGGCAGCTCGGGCAGCTCGCCGTCGTCGGAGTGCCCGTGCGACGGCTGCAGGATGAAGTACAGCATCTCGGTCACTTTCTCGATGACGAAAGGCATGCTCCAGCCGAACACGCCCATAAAATTCGGCAAGTGGTAGGGGTGTGGCGAACAGTTAAATTGCAAGATGTTCAAGGTGCTATTGTCGAATTTGAGAACTGCTCCTTTATTGTTGTACACGTCGCAATAGTTGGGCGCAGAAAAGATTGTAATGACCGACGGGAAGCCCGTGTTCGGGTTTGTCTTGTGCATCTTGTAACCCTCCAGCTGCGCTTCGTGCGCACGGATCACGGACAACAGTGAGTTCTTTTTCAAAAACGTCGCCGCGCCATCAAAGCTGTAGAAGTACGAGCAGCCTCGAACCTGAGGCTCGCATCATACGCATTGCACGAACAATCGGGAAGAAAAGGGGACGCTATAAGAGGGCAATAATATTAGTGAACTCAAGATGACGGGCTTGCGTCAGCTGTGGAGTCAGGACGAGCACCACCTCTTGAGTGGAGCTCTGTGTGATCAGTCGCAGCGCACGTCGCCCAATGCAACCACGTAAGGTGGTGGCATATATCCTCAAACTAGAACTCATCGTAATCACTACCATGTGCATTAAGCCCTGTGCACTTAGAAATGTGTGAGCAACTGGCTAACACGTAGGCGACCATGTGAAAGCAAGCCGGGAGCCCACGCGCGCAACTCTGCAACTTCACGCACCACGTTTCAGAACATGGGTCGTAAAAAGACGAAGGCACAAAGTTTAAAGAGGAGGCTGAGAGATGCAACTAAGGGCGGTCGATATGGAGGGCCAGAGATGCACAGGAAACAACAAGCTACTGTATAGAAGCATTGACGAACTCAGAGATGATAGGGGCAGCTGTAAAATCGGATAGATCAAGAGAGAAGGCCAGAGAAGGCCAGAGAGCGAGCGATTGAACATCATACAGGGACGTAGATGGAGATGAATGAGGCAAGAGATATAGAGAGAGGGAGGAAACGAAGGGAGCGAGGGAGGCTTTGAAGGGAGACAGGGTGAGAGCCAGAGGAAACAAAGACAAAGAGATAGCAAGGAACATGTAGATCTGTTGGGTATGCATACATGTGTGTATATATTTATGTGTATGTTTCCAAGGGGGGAAGAGAAAGAGAGAGAGAGAGGCAGACAGGCAGACGAAAAGAGGTAGCAAGAGGCAGCGCGAAAAGGGGCAGAGGCAGAGAGAGCGCGGCAGAGAGAGAGAGCGGGACAGCGAGAAAGCAATAATGGGAAATCACCAGGCAGGATGGAATCGAGAGTGACAGTGAGGGCAAGGGGGCAAGAGCGGAAGAACGAGAGAACTTGGGAACCAAAGATTATGTTGTGGAGTGCCGAACTTATCGAGAGGACAAGAACGAGAGAACAATTTGCGACCTGCCTTGACAGAAGAGACTGGGCTGGATAGAAAGACTGGCACAAGTCATGATGGAACGCATACAGAAAGATAAAGCCCTGAAGGCCTCATTTGGAATGAAAGGAGGACTGGTCTTCTTGGACTTCACTGGCTGGTCCTCCTTCGGCTCCAAAGGGTCGGACCAGAGAAGATCGCACAACAAGCCCTCCTTGGGAGGCTCCTGGAAACGGTTTACTTTGTTGATCGCTTTGACGTTTGGCAAATCCGGCGACAGCCCACCGTGGACGGCTAAGAACTTACTATTGATGGTTGCAGCCAAGGGCAAATTGTCGAACGAGTCCATAATTGCATTGTAGACGCTGATGTCGTACTTGTACTCGCACTCCTCTCGAAAGTTGAAGAAGCTCGTCATCTGCCGGCACTCGTGGTTGCCACGAAGCATCCAAACTCTCTTGGGATAACGAATCTTCATGGAAAACATTGTGATCACTACCTCGACTGAGAAAGACCCTCGGTCCACATAATCACCTAGAAAGATGTACTGGTTGTCGCCAGGGGGTCCTCCGACCTCCAGCAGCTTCACGAGGTCGTAGTACTGCCCGTGGATGTCGCCCACCACCGTGATCGGGTCGTTCAGCTTCAAGAGGTTGGGCTCTGCCTCGAAGGTCTCTGATGCCTCTCATAGCAAGGGAAACAGGCTCAACTACAGAAAGAGAGAATAAGAGCATAAGAAATCAGCCACCGTGCCCACCGGAACGTTGAGGCGTGGTAGACTGCAAACTGGAAATCGCCCCAACACGGCCAAAGTGCTCAAGAGGCCCGAAGTCAGGAAGAGGCGGAGAGAAAGGGGACGGGGGATTCGGAATCAGCTCGTTGGCAGACGTTCCACACAGACACAAATCATGAGGCCCACCATAGACTTGACCATCGCTCGGACGTCCATTCCCCATGCACTGTTCGGTTTTCGTGCGCTTATTCGCCGGATGATCCAAGATGCTCCTAGACGGTCCAGGATTTCTGGCGCTGGCCTCGCTGAAGAAAAAATGCACGCGCCCGAGCGATGCCGAGTGCCATGGCAAACGTGACCGCTCGCCTGCAGGACGGGTCGGCGGATGTCTCCGAAGAGGAGCAGACCCCGCAAGCAGTGGAGGGGCGCACATATAGAATGGCACTGCAGCATGGCCTCCGAAACCAGGCCTGGCGACCGACGACGGCAGGTTCACGTCGTGTCGACCCCAGCGCTGGTTCCTGACACCGCGGGGATCGCTCGAACTTGAACGGTCGGCCGTTTCAGAAACGACAGATCGTTCTCCGATGGGCCGATTCTGGGCCACGGGCGGCGTTCAACCTTGAACGCCAGCGCTCGGGTCGCCGCCGGTCGGCGCGACGCGAACCTACCGTAGGCGAGCAGATTCGGAACACAAACTGCCAAATGCCAGCCGTCTAAAGGCTCACGCGACTCCCGGCTGTGAATCAACACGTGGATACAGCAGCGTTGCGGGCAAGCATAGGATGAGGGATGCGACTGTAGAAACGAATGACATTACCGCTGTTGATGCTGGTGATCGTGCGTACCTATCCACTACAGCACGCCGTTGACACATGTTAGACCCCGTGGGCAACTACCACCGACGTCGACACCGAAGCGGCCCTGCCGGACAGGGCACTCGGTTGCCGAGGGCTTACACGAACTGATGTTCCCACGACTTTCGCGGACTGGAAACTAACATTTCCTTCCGCAATGCGGCGAGATCCGCCGCAGTCTCACCAGGGCGAGGCGGTGTGCACGCAGAGCGCCATCTGCGCTGGGCTTTGAATATCCCATACGTGCCGCACCTCCAAGACAGCCGCGATGGGTTGGGACCGCTCGGATACTCGGACATGCGCTACCCAGGTCCGGTTGATGGGTTCATGACAGGCAGCGAAGTGGCCAACACGAGCAAAATGCACAGGTTGGCTCCGAGACTCCAACCGCTGCTGATGCAGTACACGAGGATCGAGGACGGCGACGTGTTAGATGCTGCAAGACCACTTCGACCGCACGGATGTCAGGACCATACTCGCGGCAACGGTACTCTTCCGCAAATCATCGCTCTTCGCCCTCTGCGTTGCCATGGCAACGTTGGAATCGCAGCGCTCTTGCATGGAGGGGCCGTGGATGGGAGACACGCTGTGCGCCGCGGAATCGCGAGTTGTAGACACGATGATGGTGCCTGGCCAAATATATTGACAAGAGGTCGAATCGGAACAACATGTCAGACTCTTCTTGAGAATGCAGCATTCCCTGGACGAACTTTGAAGCACATCGTGTTATGATCCAAATACGATTGGCGACAGGAGTCCTTGCTCAAGTCGTAGAGAAATGGCCCACGGGTCTCTCCACCTGCATCAAATGGCAATGACTTCCTCTGCTGATGCAATGGATCCCTCTGTCATTGCAATGGTCCCCTCTGGTATCGCAATGGTTGCCCCTGCTACCGCACTGGCTTCCAGTGGCGATTCCAATGGCGCCCGAGCAATCGCCCAACTTTTGACAATATCGGAAGTAGAAATGTAAAATAATGCCAACGAAGGTAAAGTAGAGCAGAGTAGAGTTGAGCAGAGCAAGGTAGAGGAGCGTAGATGAACACAAATAGAGCAGAGTATAATAGAGTAGAACATGGCAGGACAAGGTGGATTAGAGCAAAGGAAAGCAGAGTAGAGTAGATAATAATGGAGCAGAGTCGAGCAGGATGGGAGCGCAGCAGAGCAGAAAAAAATAGAGCGGAGCAGGGGTAGAGAAGAGTAGAATAGAGTAGGGGTGAGTAGAGTAGGGTAAGGGTAAGAAAATAACCGGACAGAGTAGCGTAGGAGTAATGGAGGAAGCCATCAGGAAGGGCAGAACAATAAAGCGGAGTAGAGGAAAACATGACAGCATAGGGAGCCAGAGTAGAGAGTCAGAGCAGAGTTGGCGAGGGCAGAGTGGAACACAATAGCTAGCAGACGGCTCATCAGAAGTAGATGGCAAAGTAGAGCCAGGTGGAATACAGCAGAGTAAATGAAGAGCAAACTATCGAAGACTTGAATAGCACATGGTAGGGCGACCACGGGTTGGCAGCAGCGCCCGCCTGGCGGGGGGCAGCCCGCGCCCGTGGCCAACACGCCAACAGGCCCTCCACGCTCGAGCCCCCAGCGTGGCGCCCCGGGCGAGGCGGGCGCGCGCGAGCCGAGCGCCGCGCGGTAGAGAGCTGGCTCACGCTTACCCGTGCTCGCCGCGACTGGGGCCCACCTCGCGGGCGGCGCCGCCGAGGTCGCCTCTGGGGCGATACGCGCGGCCACGAGTCTGCACGCGCTTCTGGGCACCTCCAGCTGCTTCAATTGAGATGCCGCGCCTGCTGAGCGCTACCGAAGGCGACTTGCCCAGCCGCGGAAACGTCGATGCCATTGGGCTCGGCGCCGCGGCTGAGGCAAGGGCGGGAGCATCCCCCGCGGGACACGGCGCCGCCGAGACTGCCGCCGTAGCTGCATCCGCCCTTGGGCCCGCCCCGCCGCGGCGGTCGCGGGCCGCCATCGACGCGCCCTTCCTCTCGGGCTTCCTGCCCGCCCTGGCCCGCCGCCCCTGGCCACCCGAGCCCGCGCGCCAACTCGGCGGCCGCGCGAGCGCCTGGCCCCAAGCCTGCGTCTCACGCGTCCCCCCGCGCGAGGAGGCTTGGCCCGGCGGGCCCGTTTCGGCCGCGGCCGCGGCCCCTCTGGCCGCGGGCCCCGAGTCGGGCAGGGGCGCGGGATGCTATGAGCCCGAGGCGCGCCGCTGGACCTGCTCGCGGCTCGCGAAGCCCCATGGGCACACGCCGCCCGCGCCGCCGGCCGCCCGACGGACGGGCCGCCCCCGCCGCCGCCGCGGAAGACCACTGGCGCGAAGCATTGGAGCGACTGCGGCCGCGACTGCGGCCGCGACCAAGGGCCGCCGCCGCCGCGACTGCGGCCTCCGCCGTGGCCTGTCTCGCCCCGGTGGAAGCGTTTCCGACCGCGCAACCCTCCTCCTCGTCGGGCTGCTCAGTGTCTGGCCCCTTCAGGCTGATGACTGCCGCGTGGCGCGTGATCTCGCGGGGCCCCGCCCGGGCGCACAGCCCCCCATCTCGGCGACCACGCGGAGGCCGAAGACGACGTCAAGGGATGACGCCGCTGCGCCCCTGTGGACGACTTGCAGGGCTCAGAGCGCTGACCCCGCCGTGACCTCTCAGAAGTTCTCGACGATTGAGCTCATCGCGCCGATCGCGGAGCCTCTGGAAGCCGCGCCGAAGCGATAGTCTCCCGGAGCGGCTTTCGCGCCATGCGTTGTCGCAGATCTCCGGCGCCAAGGCCTGCCGCGTCGCCCCCAGTGAACCGCCGCGGTCGACAGCCTGCCTCTCGACGACGCAGTCAAAGCAGGGGTGCTGCACGCAGTTGCAGGCGCGCGTTTCGCGCCACTTTTGGCCGAACCCCGTCGCGCGCCGACGCGTCGGGGCAGCGCCATGCCGTGACCAACCATCGCAGCGATCGAAGCAGCCGGGCCTCGCCACGGCGCCCAGAGCACCCGACGCGGGGCCCACCTCGTCGCGCGGGGCTTTTGCCCCAGCGCCCAAGGTCGCAGGGTTGCACCGGCCCGCCCAGGAGAACCATGCACTGTTGGATCGCCTCCATCTCCTGCGCTGGCGCAGCGGAAATCCTCTGGAGGTCGGACGGCCCGCGTCAGTCGTGACGCGTCTGCTGCCCTGCAGCCCCCAGCCCAGCCTGCACTTAGCCGGCGCCGCCGCTGCCGCTGCGCCCCTGCTCCAAGGCCACGGCTGCTGGGCCCTCTGGGTCAGGCGGGGCGGGGGCTCCTCGCCGGCGGCAATGAAGTCCAGCTCGGAGATCACCAGTCCAGCACGTGGCCTCCCACGCGGTGAGCGGGGCGCCCCTGGCGCTGTCCGCCCCGGCCGCCTGGCTGCACGGCCCCCTGTTGCAGTTGCGCAACGATCAATGGGCGCCTGGCACCCCTCGGCCCAACGGCCAGGCCCCAGAGGACATCGGACACGTCGTCACCGAACCCCTCCCCGTCGCGCAGGTAGATGGCGAGAGTGCCGATCCATATCTCGCCGTGGCCCTCGAAGAGCCGACTCAGCACCCCGCTCAACTGAAGGTGGTCGGAGCTGCCCCCGGCCGCGACCCAGCGCATCTCCGCCCCCGGCCGCCATCGCTCGAGACTACTTTGTCCGCCTCGCGCACGACCTCTTCTGCCGCGAGGTTGATATCTCAGCCCAATTCGTCTTGCCGTCGTGCGTTCTGCTCAGGGCCTGACTCCCTGACTCTGGTCTGCATCACCAAGACCCCATCTGGCCGCGGGCGGTCCGCGTCGGGGCGAGCACCCCTGGCCCCCCCGCCCCGCCAGCCCCAGCGCGCGGGCCATCTCCTCCATCCAGCCGAGGTCGTCGCGAAACTTGCAGTCAGCGTTGGCGTTGACCGCGTGGCCCCAGGCGCCGCTGGACCTTTCGCCGCTTGGCTGATGCTGCCAGGGTACCCGCGAGGCGCTTCCCACTGCTCTCTGGCCCTTCATCTGGCGGTTCTTCGGCGGCGAGGTTGTCCAGCAGGTCTGGGCCACCCCAATGTGGTTTTTGCTTTGGTGCTGTCGCCGCCTCTTCCACAGCCATCTCCAGGGCCGCAGGCAGGCGCCCCACCAGCACCGGGCTTGAGACCGCCACTACCAGCACCGTCGGCAGCCCCTTCCACAGGTGCGCCACCTCCCGTCTTGGCTTCGCCGGCTGCCTCCTGGAGGGTGGCGACGCCTCGCAAGCCGCGTCGACCCTGGTGTTGCCTTCCACGCAGCGCTTGGGCCTGCTGACTTCGACAGCGGCTTTGAGCTCGTCGAGTCCTGCTCCTTCCAGCCCTGACTCATGAACCTTCTTGGCGTTGGCGTCTGCCTCGGCGAGCTGGCTGTCGAGCTCCGTGGGACGCTGCTTGCGCTCGATTTCCCCCGCGATCTGGGACTGCTGAACCTCCAGATCGCCAAGCTTCTGTGGGCGCTTGCCTTTCTGCTTCTCCAATTGACTCTTCGCCGCCCGATGGGAGCCCAGCGTCGGGGGCCTCGGCGTCTCCTCGTACTTGACGGCCAGCTTCCTGAGCGCGTGGGCGATGTCCTTGACTGCGTCACCCCCTCAGATATCTTCCCTGAGTTCGATGAAGGTTGCCTGCTTAGCTGACGTCACCTCGCGATTGAGGTACGCGAGAGACTTCCGAAGTTCCTCGGTATGTTGGGCGTGCTGCCCGAAGCGATTGAACTCCCATGGACTGTGCTCCGTGGCCGATGTAACTGATGGCGCCCATGCTCCCCTGGGTGGCGGAAGGATTGCACTGCAACCGAACCCCACGAGCTTTTGGTTATTCCCAGCCTCGCTGGCCACTTTGCAGGAGCCCTTTTGGTCGCATTCGCGGCACCTTAACCTCGAAGCCCAATTGGTGATGATGCCACAACGGCACGTCCAGCACGGGGTTCGCGGCCCACGTAGAACAACAAACTCTGCTCCAGTCGGTGTCGGCGCCAAGCCCCTGGACATGGAAAGCCAGAGTCAGCCCCGGACGTGGAAACTCAATTGAGAACTGGCTGCGGACCAGCGATGTCCGTGGAAACACCCAGAGGAGACAGCATCTGAAGCAAAAAATGGCCACGGAGGGTATGGTAGAGTAGAATACAATAGAGTAGAATAAAGTATGGTCGGGTAGAGTTGTAAAATAAAATAGGACAGGCAATTGCAGAGTAGTGCAGGACAGATGTTATAGTAGAGCCGGGTAGAATAGAGCAGAGTAGAGAAGACGAGAGTAGAGTAAAGTGGAGTACTGCACAGCACAGTACAGTACAGCAAAGTGAAAGTAAAGTTGAATAGAGTAGAGTATAGTCGGGTATGGTAGAGTCGCGTAAAGCAGAGTATAATAGAGTAGAGTAGAGTAGGGTACGTAGCACCCCGCAATTGCGGATAAGAGTGAGGGGGCGGGCGCGGGCGACGCGGGCGTCGTCGAGCCGGCGGACCTCGTGGCCCCCACCTTCCCTGTCGATGGCGCTCTCCTCCTCCTCCTCCTCCTCCTCCTCCTCCTCCTCCTCCTCCTCCTCCTCCTCCCTCCTCTCCTCGTCCTCGTCCTCGTCCTCATCGTCATCGTCATCCTCCTCCTCCACCTCGTCCTCCTCCTCCTCCTTCTTCCTCGTCCTCCCTCTCCCCCCCTCGTCCTTCCATCATCGTCCTCCCATTGTCGTCCTCCCCCTCATCGGCCTCCATCATCGTCCTCCCATTGTCGTCCATCATCCTCCTCCTCCCCCTCCTCCTCCCTCGTCCTCCTCGTCCCCCTCCTCCCCCTCCTCCCCCTCCTCGTCCTCCTGCTCCTCCTCCTCCTCTTTCTCCACATTATCCTTACATCCTCTCTTCTTCCGCGTCCTCCTCGTCCCCTGTTTACTCCTCCTGCCTCCCCCTCCTTTCCCAAGATAACGGCAACGCAATCCTTTTTCCACTTTATGCTCCCCGACTTCTCTGATCAAGGCAACTCGCCAGGGCAAAGTTGCTGGACGGGCTGGCGTGGATGCGCGGGGCTTGAAGAGGTCGTTGCGGGCTCAGACGGCATGCAAAAATCCGCCGCCGCGCTTGTGCGGCATTGGTTTGTTCAGTGAACGTGGTTTGGGTCGCGGGTGGGTCGCGGGCTCTCCACCTCCACCTGGAAGGAATGCAAAAGCAGCCCGCCGCAGGCGCCGAAAAGTTGGTTTGTACACTGAACGTGGTTTGGGTCGCGGGTGGGCCGCGGGTTCTCCACCGGGAACGAATGCAAAAGATGCCCGCCGCAGGCGCCGAAAATGTGGTTTGTACCCTGAACGTGGTCGCGGGTGGGCCGCGGGCTCTCCACCTGAAGCGAATGCAAAAAATGCCCGCCGCAGGCGCCGAAAAATGTGGTTTGTACCCTGAACGTCGCGGGTGGGTCGCGGGTGGGTCGCGGGGTGGGTCGCGGGGTGGGTCGCGGGGTGGGTCACGGGTGGGTTCGCGGGTGGGTCGCGGGTGGGTCGCGGGGTGAGTCGCGGGGTGGGTCGCGGGTGGGTCGCGGGGCGGATTGCGGGTGGGACGACGACAACACACAACAACAACAAACAACAAACAACAAACAACAAACAGCAAACAAAAACAAAAACAAAAACAACAAACAACAAACAACAAACAACAAACATCAAACAACAAAAACAACAACAACAACAACAACAACAACAACAACAACAACAACAACAACAACAACAACAACAATAATCCGCACTGCGGAATCCCACTTCAGCCACGCACCCAGGGACAGTGAATGAACGTTCGGCCCCCTCACCCTGATAATAGAATAGGTCAGGGTACAGCAGAGTAGAGACGTGTAGACGGAAGAGTATAGTTAGGTAGAAAAGACTAGGGTAGAGTAGAGCCTAGCAGAGCAGAGTGGAGTGGAGTAGACTCCACCCCAGTCCAGTCCAGTCTACTCCAGTCCAGCCTACTTCAGTCCACTCCAGTCAAATACCTTCAGCCGTCTGATCTATTTGGAATCTGCGCTGGCTGACATCTAGTGCCAGACCCTTCCAGAGGGCAGAGAGTGAGCCCTGAGCCTCGAGCTAAGGAACCCGATCCTGAGCCATCAGCCTCGACTCGGATGTGATGTAAAGGCCGTTGCTTCGCTTTGGGTGTGTGCGCGTGTGTGCGCATACCCCCGCATGCACAATGCTCACAGACCTTCTCTTGACCAGATTGCAGACACGCAAGCCAGCAGCCGAAAAGACAGCATTCATAGTCGTGCTTCCTGAATCGGACGGGAGTGGGGATTGGGAGACGACGCCTTCGAGAAGGTCGCACCACCCATTGCGATACCGCTGGCCTCTGCTTCACTTCTTGTTCCTCTACTGCCTGTGGCGATCGCCGCCTCCGGAAGGAATGCACGCGTACTGGCCATGTCTGCATTACCTCCCCCAGGTTTGGAAGGCGCTCCCGGCATGACGGACCGCAGCGCATGTAGATCGAGCACAGGACTGTCACACACGCTCCAAGCGAACCCTGACCTACGTAACCTGATTTTCTCCTCTTCCATATGAAATGCCTTCGAACACCCTCGAAACCAAAAAGCCCAAAACACCCCCATAGATCTTCAAATACTACCCCCTCCTTCTCTCCTCCCTCTCTCCTCTCATCTTCCGTCCCTTCCATTACCTTCCCTTCCCTTCCTCCGCCTGCTCCTCCTCCTCAGAACTCAAGAGTGGTGTCATTGGGGTTCGATCCAGAACGCTGCAAACCGCTTCCTCCTCCTCCTCCTCCTCCGTCTTCTCCTTATCATCCTCCTCCTCCTCCTCCTCCTCCTCCTCCTCCTCATCGTCCTCCTCCTCTTCCTCCTCCTCCGCATCATCATCATCATCATCATCATCATCATCATCATCATCATCATCATCATCATCATCAGCAGCAGCAGCAGCATCATCATCCTCATCATCCTCATCATCCTCATCATCAGTATCATCACCATCATCAGTATCATCATCATCATCAACAGCAGCAGCGCCATCATCATCATCATCAACAACATCACCACCACCATCACCATCACCATCACCATCACCATCACCATCACCATCACCATCATCATCATCATCATCATCATCATCATCAGCATCAACATCATCATCATTTCACCATCATCATCATCAGCAACATCATCATTATTATTAGCATCATCAGCAGCATCATCATGATCGGCATCATCATCAGGATCAGCATCAGCAACATCATCATCAGCACCATCATCATCATCATCATCAGCAGCATCCTCATCCTCCTCCTCCTCGTCCTCATTATCATCATGATCATCATCGTCATCATCATCATCATGTTCTTCCTCGCCATAATCATCAACAACAACTTCATCATCCTTCATTCCCCTCATCCTCGGGGACGGAAGCGCCTTCTTGATGATCTCGAGCAGCAGCTCCTGTGAGAGGAGACCCTCAAGGTTCAGGTGCTCGAACAGGACGTCCATGTCGGGCAGCTTGTTCTTGGTCCAGTAAGTGTCCCCGGTCAGCAGCTGAGAGGGCGGGGGGCTCACCTGACAGGCGACGGCGCCTTCATCATCGAGCCTCCTCTTCCGAATGCTCCATCTCTATTCACTATTCTCTAAGCTCATCATCATCATCATCAGAAGCATCATCATCATCATCAGCATCATCATCAGCATCATCCTCAGCATCATCATCATCATCATCATCATCATCATCACATCATCATCATCAGCGGCATCATCATCATCATCATCATCATCATCATCATCATCATCATCATCATAATCATGATCATTATCATCATCATCATCATCATCATCATCATCATCATCATCGTCATCATCATCTTTATCGTCATCTGCATCATCATGATCACCAGCAGAAGCAGCATCATCATCAGTACCAGAGTCCTCATCATCATCGTCATCATCATCAACAGCCAGCATCAACACAATGATGATCGTCATCATCATCATCATCACCATCATCATCATCATCATCATCATCATCATCAGCAACATCATCATCATCATCATACTCATCCTCATCCTCATCATCATCATCATCATCATCATCAGCATCATCATCAAAATCATCATCAGCAGCAGCATCATCATGGGCATCATCATCAACTTGACCATCATCAGCAGCAGCATCCTCATAATGCTGATCATCATCATCATCATCATCATCATCATCATCATCATCCTCATCGTCTTCCTCTTCTATTTCATCATCATCATCCTCATCCTCATCATCAGCATCAGCATCAGCATCGTCGCCGTTGCCATCGTCATCGTCATGAGTATCATCATCAAAAGCAGCATCATCATCAGTATCATCATCAGAAGCAGCAGCATCCTCATCGACATCATCATCAGCAGCAGCATCATCGCCATCATCATCAACATCATCAACAACAACATCGACATCATCATCATCATCATCATCATCATCATCATCATCATCATCATCATCATCATCATCATCATCATCATCATCATCATCGTCTTCTTCATCTCATCACCCCCTCTTCCACACCATTTTCATAGGCATTTCGGAATCGTCATCAGCATGATCATCAGCATCACCACCATCATCATTACGATCATCGCGATCATCAACGCATACCCAGCATCATCATCGCCATCACCAGCATCGCCACCATCACTCTACAATCAATATCATCATCATACCCATCTTCACCATCATCATCATAATCGTCATCGCCACCAGCATCATGAGCAGCATCGTCACCAGTTGCATCATCATCGAAATCATGAACAACCATGACGATGATGATAACCCTGTGCCATCATCATCACCATCATGTTAGCACCCACGCCATAATCATAGCCCTGCGCCCCTGATAATAACACACGGGGTATAACAAAATGCGGGGTCCCGGGGGGATGATAAAGGGATTGTCCGGACAAGTCGTGCGTGCGAGGCATGACGACGAAAGATGAAGTCGTCATCGTCGTCGTCGCACGAAGACGACGACGACGACGCCGACGACGACTACCTAGCCCTGCCACACGTTCGTAACTTCGGAAACATGCTATGGTGAGATCCCCAAAGCCCCGCCATACGTTCGTGACTCCGGAAAGCTGCTCAGAACTTCATATAATACATATCACAAGGAGGGGAAGGGAAAGGTATTTTCCTCCGCGAGCCATCAGGCAGGACCGAGAGGGGGCAGCAGTGCTGCCCACGTTGGAGGGCACGCACTGTGAGCGCCCTCCCTGAAACTGACGGGGTGTCCGACGCTGTTCGTCGGACATGGCAGCCGATTGACGCTGCCAACGTAGCCCAACAGGGCGTGAATGGTGCGCAAGAGCCACCCTCCCTGAACACAAACAAAACAAAACATGTCCAATGCTGAACGTCGGACCTGGCAGCGCGCAGAGGCGGCTGCCCGTGACGCCCACGGGGCGGGAAAGGCCACTGAGCATCCTGCCCAGGGCCTAGGGGACAGAGGCGCAGCCTGCAACGCGCCCTTTCTCGCCACAAGGTTGACCCCAAGATCAGCGCGGCCAGTCCGCACAGTCAGCAGGCTGGGCGATACCGCCCATGGATATAACACCATGGACGGCACGAGAAGAGGTGATAACAGGCAGGCTCGGAGATTATACCCGCGCACACAGACTGAGCGAGAATAACTAAAAGGCGAAGCTCTGCCGGGCGCCACCAGGGCAAGAAAGGGGGCCGTTCTACACTAGAACGATCCCGTTCTATACTAGAACGGCCCCGTTCTAGCCAATCACGGGACCATTCGGGGCTAAAAAGGGCTGGCGTTGTCTCGGGGCAACCCCAGAACAGGACCCGACCCACGACTCCACCAAAAACCCAGACGAATATAGGGCAGTCCTTTAAATGTCTGAACAGTGCCGCTGCCACCGCGGCGAGGGAAGCAGCGCGCTGGCACAAGCCAGCAACGCACAAGAAGAAACGAAAGGCGAAGACCAGCCAGACATGTCCAGACAAATATGGAGCAGGCTCCGAAATGCCCAATCAGTCCGCCACGACAGGGCTGCCCCTCGGGAGCCACTGCTGTTGCTGCTGCTGGCGGCAGCCTGCTTGGCCGCCAGCTCTCTCGCTTGCACCCGCGCCAACAGAGCTGCCGTTCCCGCTGTCTGCGAAAGGACGTCCAGACCCTTGGCGGCTGGCGAAGCTCGGGGGGCGGAGGAAGCGTAGATGCATACTGCACACATGCCGTGACTTCGCGGCTGGACACGCTAAGTCGAGCACCCCCCTCACAACAATGTGGGTGCAGGCCTTCAGAGATTCTCCTAAGTGTGGTCGGGGCTCCCGAAATCTCACGTAAAGGGCAGTCTCGTCTGTGGAGAAAGCAGCGGCGCTCAGTGCAAGCCCCGCACGTGGTACAGAAACACATGGTAGACTCCTTGTCACTTTTCTGGGTGACTCGAGTGTGGGCCAGAGTATGGCCCTCGGGAAGATCAAGAACACCTTGCCAGGTCATATTGAAACCAAGGCAGCCTATCATGGGCCTAGATGAGACCTCGCGACTGAACAAGAGGCACCGTATACATCTAGCGCGGCCTCCCTCCAAAACTTCCCACGCGCGCCATCCCCCAGACTTGAGGAAACGCCTCTGGGTCCAAGGGCGGGGCGCTCAAATTTTCAGCCTCAAGGGCCCCAACACATTGGCCATGACACGGGCCGCGAAATTTGGCACGAGTTAGATTACAGTCGATAAGCTCGTTTTCAGCAGAGGGGAGAAGTAGAGGAAAAAGAATTATGCACATACACCGATTCTGGCCAGGCCCATCCTAAGCCCAGGATCGGTGCATGCGCCCTCCTACCTTGGCCAGGAAGGCATATGCACCGATCCTGGGTCAAGGATGGGCCTTGCCAGGATCGGTGCATGTGCATGGTTCTCTTCTCCCGAAGAAGGTGGAGGAGAAGGGCGGACTTGGCAAGGGTGTCCGCAAGGCTGGTACACCAACGGCAATCCTCTCTTCCACGGGCGAGACAGCGCACGAATGCCTTCCTCGGATCGGCGGGCGGGGGCGGGGGCGGCACTAGGGGCGTGGTCGTGGCTTTCGTGAAGCAGCGCCCACCCTCCTCCTCCTCCTCCTCCTCCTCCTCTCCTCCTCCTCCTCCTCCTCCTCCTCCTCCTCCTCCTCCCCCTCCTCCTCCTCCTCCCCCCCCTCCTCCTCCCCCCCTCCTCCTCTTCCTCCCCCTCCTCCTCTTCCTCCCCCTCCTCATCTCCACCCCCACCTGGCCATCCTCCGGCCCTGTATCGAGCCAACGCCTCGCGGCCAAGCGTGGTCAAGCACGCCTTGGCCGCGGCCATGCAGTCGCTGGAACGCTGGCCGGAGTACTGCGCAAAAGCTGGGATCATCGCCATTGCCCGATGTTCCGCGGCTTGAGGGGCCTGGGGGAGGACGTCCCACACCGTTCCCTTTGGCGCACGCAATAATCTCCTCACCAGCCCCCCACCCAAAAAAAAAACGAAAAAGGCGCGGCTTATCTCTCGCACAGCGTGACGGCAACAAAACCCGTCGATGCACACTTCGCACCGCTGCAAGTCGATGGACCCCCATTCAACCCGCTCTCCCTGGGGGTTGCACAGACGGGGGCCAGGGCCACCACGCGGCGGGGGGCGGGCGGCTTCGGGGCGGGGGGGCTTGAGTTCGCACCTAGGAAACCGATCTTCCGACGCCAGCGCCCACTGCTGTCGCTCGGCACTGCTGTCGCTCCCGCAGCTCGGGCCACCTCACGTTGACAATGCCAAACACGGCGCCGAGGGCTGTCCACTCCAGCGCACAGAGGGCATCTTCCATCAATCTGGCATCCTGCGGCGCGCGCCCCCGCGCACACGCCCAGTCCTCCACAGAAACTGCGGTGGCCAAATGCGTTTCCCGTGGGGGAAACCGAGATCGCGGCCCCAGGAGATTTTGGAGCGGGTCCAGGGTCACACGGTGCCCATTAATACCATGGGATTATCCAGCCATGTGCCGCTCGAGTTGTCGCTGGCTGGCAAGAGACAAAAGATGGCCAACCATGCAAGGAGAGACGTAGGCGAGGTTGACCTCACGCCCGCAGTCGCCCCCCC
>CAUYUJ010008314.1:25000-41046 GCA_963575745.1 Prorocentrum cordatum
TTTCCCCCGCGATAGTGAAATTCGGTCGAGCCGCCCCTATCCCCCGACCAACTCTGCCTTGGCCAGAAAGAATCAACTCTCAGGGGTGAAGGGGGAGGGGGATGCTTTATTATCTGGGGCGCAGGGCTAATCATCATCATCGTCGTCGTCGTCGCCGCCATCATCATCATCATCATCATCATCATCATCATCATCATCATCATCAGCAGCAGCAGCAGCATCATCATCGTCATCATCACTACCATAGCCATCACCATCGCTACTATCACAATACAGGAGGCGAGGGAGGGGATGAAGATGAGAAAGAGGAGGAGGAGGAGGAGGAGGAGGAGAAGAAGAAGAAGAAGGAGGAGGAAGGGGGTGGAGGAGATGGAAGGGGGGAGGGGAAGAGGGGAAAAGAGGAGAAGGAAAAGGAAAGAGGGGGAGAGAGAGAGAGAGAAGAGGGGAAGAGGGAGGAAGAGAAAGTAGAAAAGGCAGGCCAAATATGCTCGCGTCCTATAGGGTCCCATCCCGTCGCCTCCTTCACCGGCCTGTCGTTCAGCGGATCCTTCAGGCTCTCCGGCTTGGCGCCTTTGGCGGGTAAAGGCCTCATTGGAGGCATGCCTGCTGCCGACGGCGCCTTGGCGGCCTCGCAGCAGCCGCAGGTCAGCCCGCGGAGGCGGAGCAAGAGGCGCTGCGGGCCAAGTGCGCTCGAGCCGCAGGTCGCAGAGGGGAGAGGGACATGTAGAGGCCCAGCCCAGATCTCCAGGGACTAAAAGATGGCGGCGTCGAAACTTTTTGTCTGCGCTCTCGCCTTCCAGAGGCCGTGGGCCCCAGGACCCTCGCAAAGGCCCACCTGGGGCGAAAAGCCAGTCCTGCGGCAGGGATCGAGAGGTCCTCGGCCCCGACAGGAGGACGCCAGCGATACGCTTACAGCGATCCTGCCCAGGCTCATCCTCGGGCCAGCATCGGTGCATACGCCCTGCTGGCTGGAGCACGGTGGCGTGTGAACTGGTCCCCGAACTGGGAGGGGCCCGGCCAGGGTCGGTGCATGTGCACAGTTTTAGGTCGGACATGTCCTCCTACAGGCGGATGTTGGAAGAAAACTCAAAAAAAAACGCCAAAAATACTTCAAAAATAATCAAGAATGGTCGAAAAGTCGTCCCAAGACTATCTTATTACGTTGGTTGAACATTCCTCCTGTAGAGGGGCATGCCCGACGTAAGCATAAATCTCTCCGCCCAAGGATGGAGAACCAAACAAGCAGAGACTCGAGAATATCTGGCATGTGGCTGTTCTGCGCTCTCGGCCTCCAGAGGTCGCCTTCAGGCCCCGGGACCGCCAAAGACCTGATCAGAGTGAAGAGCCAATTGTGTACCGATCCCACGCCCAGGATGGACCTTGCCGGGACTGGTGCATGTGCATATTTTTTTGTCAGCGATCCCCTGGGGGCCTGAACGATTTTAAACAACACATCGGCACAGATGGCCGATGACGACCAGCGCTCAGCCGCTGAGCGCGTTTAACGTACACAGCGGTTGAGGGACAGTTAGCGGGAAGAAAAGGACGGTCCCGAAGGGCCCCAAATCTAGCCCACCACGCCATCCAACAAAACCTGGTCACGTTGCGTCGCTCGCGGACGCAGCAGCAGGCCTTGCCACCGCCGACGCCTCGCGGGCCTGGGTGCGCGCCAAAAGCGCCGCCATTCCTGCCGTCTCTATCAGCCCTGACGGCGAGAGCGGCAGGCTGACGTCGGGCGGCGGAGGCCGCTGAGACGCGTAGCTGAAGAACGCCACTCCACGCCTCGAAAACTCACTCACCGTGCTGCTGTCACGGTAGTGCGGATAAATTCCAGAAAAAGATTCGCCTCAGCGTGGTGGCACATCCAGCCAATCTGCGCTCAATGCACTCCTTGCCGAGCATGTGGCAGCGTGCGGAAGAGTACGCTCCGCACGTGGTGCAAAAGAAGAGGGTGAGCCTCTGCTCACCCTTACTTACAATGCAATGCGCAAGGGAGTGCCCCAGGGACCGATCCAAAATACCGCGCCACAGCCTGCTGGGCCCTCTACATCCCAACATGGGTCGCGCCTCCAGGTCCGTGGAAAGACAAAGGCAATGCAAACATCTAGCGCAGCCCTGACCAATCTCTTGCCAGGAATGCCAACCTCCCGATTTTAAAAACTTGGCCCTCGGCCCCGCGGGCTGACGGTCAAACCTCTCGGGAGGAAAGGTGGCTAGCACGGTGCCCGCCACTCTCGCCGCAAAGACTAGTAAATCACACTTCCTGTACACCTCTGCTCTTTCATGCACACTGGGTTGAGGATGGAGGAGGAGAGCTTGCTTGGCCAGGGCGTCGGCTTTCAAGTTGCCTGCGCCGATCCGTCTCTCGTGCGCTGGCAGGGCGTCCAGAACAGCACGCGCGCGGTGCGCAGGAGCGTGGTACACCGATGGGGTAGGGGACTCTTCACGCAGAAGGACACCTCTCCGAAGGCCAGCATAACGATGTTTATGGAAAACCTGGTATTCCCGCGTAGCCACACAGATGCGCACCACATTCATGCAATCGGCGTGGCGGTCGCCGCCCTTGCTCTGAAACATCGGGAGCAAGGCCATGCAGGGATCGTCGCTCAGGGGCGTATCATCCATGTGATCGTTGACTTGCCTGGATGGCCGCCCCTTCATGTGTTTTCGCGCTATTTTAAATCAGGGACTGGTCTGTGCGCGGTCAATCTCTCCCTTCTGCGGCAGTTGGGAGAGAGGCTTACTGGGAAACATATGTACGTCGTGGGGGGAGACTGGAATCTTGACCCCCCACCTGGTTGACTCCACGGGACTGGCTCGCAGAGTTGAGGGTGCTTTCTTTGCGCCGGCGCAGAAGACGTGTTTGTCCCCAGGAAGCCTCACCACGATCGACTACTTTTTAGCTAGCACGTGCTTTGCACGTGCCTGTGATAAGATTGAGGCTGACATGTCCTGGACCCATCGCCCCCATAGGCCCGTGCGCCTCACGCTGCGTTGCGATGCTGTTCGGTGCCATCAGCTGATGCACCGGTCGCATCAGAGACTCCCGACGGAGCTTCCGTTTGGACCGACCCCCAGACCCCAGGACTGGACCCTCAGCCGCATCATTGCTGAGGACGCTGCTGCCGCGGCCCTCGCTCGCCCCATCGGCGAGGCGCGGGAGCTTCTCACTGCTGCCTGGCAGTATCTCGCCAACCAGCTCGAGCTTGAGCTCGAGTCTTTCACGGGCGTTGAGGTTTAAAGCAAAGGGCACAAAGGGGACCTCCTGAGAGCTCGCTGGGTTCCGATTTTTGCCAATCCCAAGGCCTGTGGCCTCCGAGAGCAGCACGTTGGGTGGATCTGATTGGCCCAACGTTTGTCGGATACCATTGGCGTTTCGTTTCGGCTTCGTAGGGCGCTCCAGGGCCCCGATTCCACGGATCAAGCTCAGTTTCAGCAGTTGTCTGAGGGCGCGAGCCACCAGATCCAGCAGCTTCTCATGTTACCATGCCCCGGTGAAGGGCAGAATGTTAAACTCGACGCGACCCTCGCCCAGGCGCGCAACTTGGCTCGTTCCTTCGCGCTCGATGACGGCCTCGACGGCTGGATTGAGCAGCGTCAGGAGTTTCTGTCGTCGCGGGGCGACGACCTGAGCGAGGCGCGCAAGGCCGTCGCGAAGGTCCAGCAGGACAGTGTGGATCAATTGCAGGAGAAGGCCCTCTCGGGGGGTGCACGGGCCACGCATAGGCCCACGAAACCCAAGCAGAAGTGGACCCCGACCGTCGTGCAACATCATCCTGGCTGTTTCTCCAACTCCCCCCAAGAGCTGCTCAAGGCGGAAGGTCAATCCCTGTCTGAGTTCTGGCATGCGTCTCACATCCCCCCCGAGGCGCGCGTCCCAGATCGGGCCCACCCCCCTAGGCCGACGGCGGCTGAGATCAGGAGTGCGCCCAGCAGCTTTTCGCACCTGACGTCGCAGTCCCTGGACGGACTGCATCCGAGACAGCTCGCGTTGGTCTCGGACGATGCCCTTGACACGTTCGGGGCGATAATCCAAGCGATCGAGTCCCTAAGCCTTTTTCCGAAACCACTGTTCTGGCTCTTGTTCCCTCTGTTGGAAAAACCCAAGGAAGGCCTCCGCCCTATTTGGTTGTGTGCTGGCCCTGTCCGTGTCTGGGAGCGTTTGCGGAGACCTCTGATTTTTGGATTTCAATGCGAACTACCATCGATGCTACTGGGCGTTTGGCCCTGGCCCTAGCGCTGAGAATGCTGCGCGGCACCAGGCCGTTCAGGCCGAGACGGCCCACTACGAGCCGCAGGAAAAAAAGGGGCATTATATGGGACGGGGCGAAGTACTACGAGTCTTTCGGCTTGGCCCTCCTCAAGGATAGGGCGGCACGGCATCAACGGGGTTATCGTTAAAACGACGTTTAACTATTGGAGGGGCAACCGTTTGCTCCGTTTGGGGGTCCATTACGGGGCCCAGCCTTATTTTGCCCGATCTGGGCTTCCCGCGGGAGATTTCTTCAACGATGCCACGGTTAGAGTTTACAGCATCGAAGCGTTTGACAAGCTTGTTGGAGATAGCGCCAGCGTCGGTTTGTCGCCGTACGTGGGCGATGATAGTGTCACAGCGTCGGGCTCGGAACAAGAGGTCTTGGCCAAAATCGCGCAGGCCGCGGCATGCGTGCACGTCCTGTTTAGGGACGAGCTGCGCGTCGGCATTCAGCCCGACAAGGTCAGCACCGTTGCCAGCAGCCGCACCCCCGCCAAGAAGATTGCTCGGCACCTCGGGCAGCTGGCTGGGAAGGCCACGAACTGCGCGGTCTCTCCCGGCGCGGATTTTGCACCAGGTCAGTCACGACGCGCCAAACATGGTCTGCGGGATAGAACGCAAAGGTTCTCCCACATGAGGAAGAGACACAAAGTTTTGATGGGATATCGTTCGGCCCTCCCCCGTCAAAAATCGCGAATGGGGAAAATCTACACGCGTGGAGTTGTACCTGCGGCCAGTTTTGGCTCGGCGGTTGTGGGGGTGAGCCAAGGCGAGCTCCAAGTGGCTCAACGTGTGCTTTTATCGTCGCACCCCCCTAGGCACCGCGGGTGCCCCCTCCAGGCGCGTTTGGTTATCCCTGGGGACCCCATGTGGAGGCCGTCCGTTTCGCCCGCCTTACAGCGGGTTTCGGTGGTTTGGCTGGCCCTCACGCCCCCGTCGATTTCTCGATATAATGTCAAGGCAATGTCTCAGCTTTGGCGCGCTGCCCCCTTTGATGACACGGTCACGTGGCGATCATCACGAGGACCTCTGCAGCGCATGCACCTGTCTTTGGCCATGATAGGGTGGCAGTCGGTGACCCCCCTCACTTTTGGTGCATCTGGGCTACACCTCGCCTGCGATGCTGGCCCATATGTTGCAGTTGGCTGTCCAACGTAAGCACGAGCGTGCTTTGTGCCAAGACACCTCTGGGGCTGACTGCGTTCGGTTTTGCGTGGGTCCCCTCAACCTTGTTGGGCCATAAGGGAAAGAAGCTCAATCCCCAGCAAAAGCACCTGGCTTTGAGCGTCCTCTGCAAAGGGGCGTGGACCCGTGCGAGGGCTCAGGCTGCTGGACATGCGCGCGATGGGCGATGCCCTAAGTGCGGGATGCCTGATCGCGCGCGGCACCGCGCTTGGCAGTGCCTTCACCCTGGGGCCGTCGCGGCTCGGAAAAGCGCCACGGACGAGGCTCCCGTCGAATGGCTGGGCGAAGCTCTTGGAAGTCAGGACCGTTTGTTCTTCGATGAGTTAAAGTGGGAGCGCCCTGAGGCCTCCTATCCCCATCCTTCCTCGGCCACCCAACCCATCCTGTGTTCGCCCGACGGGGATGTTATTGATAGGGGCTCTGCGGGCCTCTCGGGTTGCGATGTCGTTATGGACGGCTCGGCCCTTCGCCGCGCCGTCAGGGAGCTGTCAGGGCAGCCTACTCTTGGGTTTTCTCGGGCGAAGGTGGCACTATTATTTCAGCCCCCCCGCAGACCCCCCCCCCCCCCCCCCCCCCCCAAGCTGCGGAACACCTGGAACGCCCGACGGCCACCGTAGGCCAATGTGCGCGCGGACGAAAACCCCCACCCCCGCTCGAGGCCTACCAGACTCGCCAGCGGGGGAGGGGGAGCACAACATTTTCCACCCCAAACTGGCCGCTGAGGCCGCTCTTTCTCCCTCGCGTTCCTCGAGGGCCTCGATCTCCTGCGCCAACAGGACGGGCGCCGACGCCGAGCAGAACCTCCCACGCAACGTCGGCCAACAATTACCGTTGTAGGTCTCGAAGCTTTCGCCCAAGCCAGCAACCCGGGGCGAGGTGAGCGAGTCGGGGGGAGGCGGAGGTGGAGCAGGAACTCCGAATTTAGACAAAAGGTAAGCCGCAGCAACGCGGGGGCAGACTGCTACCCCGTGCGCGGCTTATTGCGCAACGTGCTACCGAACTGCTCGATGAACTCTCGCTTGTCGATCCGAATGGCTGCGTGGAAGATCTCGTCGACCATGTCTTCGTCGAGGTCGTCATCGTGCTCGAATCCTGGGGTCGGTTGACGCTGTGCATCACCCGCGCCAACCCCGCTTCCGTCAGATGCAGCACTAGGAGAACCGTCATGACCAGGAGCGCCAGCGCCCTCTGTCGCGAAGGGCGATGGCGCCGATGCTGTGGGCGTCGCCTTCGCCTGAGAGGCCGCAAGCAACTCCACGAACTTCTTGAACGTGTCGGACTGCAGCATCTCCTTGAAATGTGCTTGCTCGCTCGAAGAAGCCAGCACCTCAGGGTCGATCTCCAGATCCACAACAGGCACGCCAGTCAGAGTGCGAAAGAGGTCTCTGGTGAGGAGCTCAATCTCGCGATCCGTAGCTGCAACCTGAGCCCGCATGCCATCGATCTTTTCTTGAGCATTTGCGATGAAAAGTAACTGCACTTCAATATGATGTTCAAGTCTTTGCTTCTTGCCTTTTGCATTTGCCAAGCGATGTCCCACATTCGTATGTTGTGTGAGCTGGAGCTTGGTCTGGCGAAGCTCACGACGCACTGCCTCAAGCTTGACCTCCAGCTCAGCCTTCGCATTCTTGCCAGACTCGCCAAGCTTCTCGCAGTGCGTGATTGCCACCTCGAGCTGCTTGATACTCTCACGCAGCTCCTGCTCCTTGGGATCCTTCGGCGGGTCCTTGGCATGGTGGTTGGCCGACGGCGCTGTCCCTCCACTCGGGAACCCGCCGCCTGCCAAATTGTCGAACTTGCGCTGGAGCTCATCCAGCCGCTTCTGGAGCTTGTCGTCACGACTGCCCCCACCGACACGAGGAGGGCCAGCGCAAGGGTGGTGCTGCTGGCCGCGCGCATGTAGTTTTGCTGCACGGCGCACCTCGGGCGGTGCCTTCTTACCACACGTGCATATGACCCTGGACGCCCAGTTGGTGTTGCGCCCGCATGAACACGCCCACGTCGGCACCCTCGGTCCAGGAAGGACCTCAGCGCCTCCATCGGCCATGAGAGCCCGTAGGCTCGGATAGATGAACGCGTGTGGGTTGAGATCCCACGAACTGAAGGTTGGAAACGAGGCTCACAGCAGCGACTGCCGCTCTGCAGACTGCTGGTGCAAGCTCAGGAATCAACACCTGAGCCAGAACGGCTTGAGCCAAAATGGTTACGGATGCATGTGCATAGTTCTCTTCGCCAGAGGATGGAGGCCCGGACCTGTGGAGATTCCAGAATATCGGGCCTCGGGCTTTTCTACGCCCTCCGCGTCTAGACAAGCCGATTTCGGTCCCCAGGACCGTCAAAGACCTGCTCGGGAGGGGCAGCCGGGGAAGCCCAGACATCCGACGTCATACTTTTGGTCGCAGCGTGGACCCCTTCCCGAGACCGCTTCCTCATCGCAGGACACGCTTGACGGTCCCCAGGGCCGGTGAGGGCCCCGGAGGCCGAAAATGCCTGGATGTAGGGGGGGTCCAGGGCCACGTGCGCGCTCAGCGTCTCCGCCAAACGCCACATAGAAGCCTCCCAGACTGGTCAAAAAAGCACCTACGATCATGATCACCAGCGTCGTCGTTGTCATCACCAATCGTCATCTTTATGTGCATGTCTCTGATGCTGGCTACAATCACAAAGCCAACAGCCGCAACAGAAATACGACTAAGACACAAGCACGAGCGCATAGACGAGACCAGTATGAAAGAACCCATAATGGACATCAGAATCATCATCGTCAGCATCGTCATCATCATCGCCACCACCACCATCATCTTACTTGCAAATACCGTCAGCTTCAACAAAATCCTCATCGTCATCACCACAATCATCATCATCATCATCATCATCACCACCACCATCATCCACCGCCGCCGTGCCCCAAGGGGAGCGCGAAGGCAGGCAGAAGTAGGCAGGAGAAGAGAGGGAACGGGCAGGAGGAGGCGCGAGGAGGAGGACGGGGCGCAAGCAGTGCTTTGTTCAAAACAAGAACCCAGCTCGAGAGAGGGTTGGCAAAAGTATTGAAGCAGCTATGACAAAAAAGTGTTTCTTGCTGTCCTTGGGGGAGAGCCCTGTGGAACCATCACATGCACGACGTCCCCCAGACCCCGACGGCCCCCTCCGGGCGCCTCAACAGGCCCCAGACCCCCAAGAAGTCCCCGAGAGAGCCCGAGAGGCCCAAAGGAGCCCCCAAGAAGCGTCCAAGAAGCCTTGAAGAGGGAAACAAGGGCGAAGGAGGAAGAAAGAGGAGAACGAGACTGCGGACCAGGAGGTAGTGTTCAACATCCGCGCCAGTTCAAGAAAGGCACTGAACTGGAGGTCTGAAACTCTACATCCATCTTCGGTGCTGCGCTGGCACGATGGCGGGACTTGCCGCAGGCAGCTGGACAGATTCCTGACGTGGAGAGGGATGTACGCACAGAGTCTTAAATGGAGGACGATGTACACTTAGACCTCTTACGTGGACGAGGACTTATACACCGAACCCTGCAGGAATCAGCGCAGCTAAAAAACACCTATCGTCATCATCGATATCGCGCGCATCCTGACTTAGCCTGTCGCACGATCGTCAGAACGGCTGTGGCACCGCGGGTGTGTTTTGGCTCTTCGTCGCCAGACCATCACCTCTGCACTCTTCGGGCATGACGTGTGGATGGCCACATGGAACGCACCCCTGAGCACAACTGCTGCTGACGGGAGCGCACCAGAAATGCTCGCCTGCAGCATGATAAGGCAATCCCTCGCGCGCGTCAGAGCTGCGGCTTCGAGTGGGCAGCTGACGGAGCCGTCAGAAGTGCAGCACCGTCGACAAGATCGACATGGCAACTTCCTCCAGGAGTGTGTCAGGGAGATGATGGAGCAACACTGAAAACCTAATACCAGACATGAGGCTACTTGACAGCACGCGCGACGACACAAATACTGCAACCAATCGCACCTTGGCCCTAGCAACGGGCTGGAATCCCGAAAAAAATCAAACTTTGGCACTCACGCACTGTCGATACCCCATGCACAGCGCGCAAGCGCCCTCTCTTCATCTATTCAGGAGTCCACAGCGCCTGGCCACACCAAGAAGAGATCAAGCCTTCCTCTACACACCTACCTCCTCCCCTCCGCCTGCTCCCTGACATCATCGTACTCATCGTCTCATCCCTCCTCCTCCCCCTCCCCCTCATCATCCTCCTCCTTCTCCTCCTACTCCTCCAGTCCTCCTCCTCCTCCTCCTCCTCCTCCTCCTCCTCCTCCTCCTCCTCTTCCTCCTCATCCTAATCCTCATCCTCATCCTCATCCCTCCCTCCTCCCTATCCTCTTCATTCCCCTCCTCCTCTCCCGTAGCTACATCCCTCCCTCCCTCCCTCCTTCAATATCCATATCATCAGCAGAAGCATGTTCCTCCTCGACCTCCTCATCCTCCGCCTAAGCATCATTACCGTCATCGTCGTGGTCGTCGTCGTCGTCGTCGTCATCATCATCATCATCATCATCTTCATCATCAACATCAGCAGCAGCAGCATCAGCATCATCATCATCATCATCATCATCATCATCATCAGCATCATCATCAGCATCATCATCATCATCAACATCATCATCAGCATCATCAATGATAATCATCATCACATCATCATCATCGTCATCATCATCAGCATCATCAGCATCATCATCATCATCAGCATCATCATCATCAGTATCATCACCATCATCATCATCATCATCACCATCATCATCATCATCATCATCATCAGCATCATCAGTCTCATCACCAGCATCATCATCATCATCATCCTCATCATCACCAGCAACAGCATCAGCATCAGCATCAGCATCAGCATCAGCATCAGCATCAGCATCAAGATCAACAACAGCATCAGCATCAGCGTCATCATGATCAGCATCATCATCATTAGCAGCAGCATCATCGTCATCATCTTCATCATCAGCAGCATCAGCATCATAAATGTCATCGTCATCATCATCAGCAGCATCAGCATCAGCAACACCATCATCATCATCATCATCATGATCATCATCTCCATCAGTATCATCATCTTCATCAACATCATCAGCATCATCAGCATCATCAGCATCATCGGAATCATCAACATCCTCATCGTCATCATCAGCATCAGCATCGTCGTCATCATCACCATCATGATCATCATCATCATCATCATCATCATCATCAGCATAGTCATAATCATCAGACTCATCAGCATCATCGTCATCAGCATCATCAACATCGTAATCAGCATCATCATCAGAATCAGCATCATCACCTTCATCGTCATGATCAGCATCATCGTCGTCGTCATAATCATCATCATCGTCAGCATCATCATCGTCGTCCTTATCATGATCATCAACATCGTAGTCAGCATTAGCATCATCACCATCGGCATAATCCTCATCATCATCACCTTCATCATCAGAATCAGCATCATCATCATCAGCAGCATCATCAGCATCATCAGCATCAGCATCATCATAAGCATCATCATCAGCAGCAGCAATATCATCCGCATCATCTTCATCAGCAGCAGCAGCATCACACTCGCCATAACCATCACCATCACCGTCACCATTATCAATAATACCACGAACATCACTACATCATCAGCAACAGCATCATCAACACCATCTCCATCATCGCCATCATCGTCATCATCACCATCATCGTCATCATCAGAATCATCATCATTATAACCCAGGTCCACCATGCGGAAACGAGCCCCGACCCCCCCCAAGCCTGGAACCCCGGCCCCCTGTGCGGAAATGAGCCCGCCCCCCACACTGGACATGGAATCCCGGTTGTGTATATATGAGTGTGTGCCTATGTGTGTGCATGCGTATCTAAAAACAATTATCCCAGTGCGACCCTACCTAGGAGTTGGAATCCCTAGGAAAGCAGCATTAGTAGTAACAGTAACACTAAGCTAAAGCTAAGCTAGAGCTAAGCTAAAGCTAAGCTAAAGCTAAGCCACAGCTAAGCTAAAGCTAAGCTAAAGCTAAGCTAAAGCTAAGCTAAAGCTAAGCTAAAGCTGAGCTAAAGCTAGGCTAAAGCTAAGCTACAGCTAAGCTAAAGCTAAGCTAAAGCTAAGCTAAAGCTAAGCTAAAGCTAAGCTACAGCTAAGCTACAGCTCAGCTAAAGCTAAGCTTAAGCTAAGCTAAAGCTAAGCTAAACGCTAAGCGAAAAGCTAAGCGAAACGCTAAGCTAAAGCTAAGCTACAGCTAAGCTAAAGCTAAGCTAAAGCTAAGCTAAAGCTAAAAATAAAGCTAAAGCTAAAGCTCCCAGGGGACTGGGGGGAACCGCTCCCAGGGGACTGGGGGAACCGCCCAGGGCGCTTTGCACTGCCCGGCCCCTTTAAGCTAAGAGAGTAAGAACCCTTCTAGGCAGAGCCTAGGTAGGGAATAAACAAACAAATAAAAAACGCAAGGGATAAGTATAGGAGCAGGAAGAGGAACCAGTGGCGATGCCAGCACCGATCTCGCCTAACCTCGTGGGAGTTGAAGGGCCTAGGATTCCGCTGCACGTCCAGGGCGCCAGTCGCTGGCGACGGACTCGCCCCCAGCGCCAGAGCGTCAAGAAGTCAGGCGTTGCCAGAAGCGCTCCTGGCCTAGAAGGTGTCCCCGGTTTCCCGCGCCGTTTTAGAGGCGCCTCCCCCCTGGGGGCTCCTCTGGCCCTCGCGAGGGAACGCTGGAGGCCATCTGGACCTCGCGGGACGGTTGATGGACAAAGTCCTGCCCCCACGCCCCCAATTTGATATTGGCGGTCTGCGACACGATGTGAGCGACGATCAAAAACCAGTCTTACGCGAGATGGCATAGCGACGTTACGCAGTGACTTACGCGGGCCGCCGGCGCGGCACGCTGCATTAGAGGCGAGGGCGCTTACGCGCGAGCTTGCGCGGGCAGCTTACGCGCCAATGTCGGCGCAGACGACCCCGTTTTTCTTGCGTCGCTCATGTGCCGATCTGTCGACTTGCCGAGATCCTGCACCCCGCTGGCGAAGCCAACCAACACTGAATCGGGGGCGGGGCAGGGGGGACGCGTTGAGAATCGCGCCGGCACTCTGGTCGCGCGGGCGGTGCGGGATTTCTGTCCACAAGCTGGGACTCGCACCTGTGGCAACACGCCGGAGAGGGCGAAGAGGAGGAAGGAGGAGGTGTTTCTGCTTTTGCCTCGCCTCGCGCATCGAGCGGGGACGCAGGCAAGTCTTCTCACGCTCCCCCCTGCTGTGCACGCAGTACTCAAAAGGAGGAAGGAGGAGGTCCTTTCTCGTCACCCCTCTTCGGCCGTCCCCGTCGACGCTCAAGTCCTCAGCGCGTCCCCCACGGTCGCGCTCCCACGGGCCGAGCGCGGGCCCCTCGTCCCCCTTGCCTGCACTGGCCTGCACCGCCTCCCCTCGAAAGTCAACCCCGAGACCTCTCCAATGGCGCGTGATGACCACAGCGACTGGAGGCCCGGAAGAGTGAAAAACGCTCAGAAGCCCTGGTCGTTGAACCTCGATCCTCGATCCTTCTCCCTCCCATCGATCCCCGATGCTCCTCCTCGATCCTCGAACCTAGATCATCATCCTCCTCCTCCTCGTCCTCCTCCAAGGTTTTTCCTGATGGATGACTCATCCCTGTTGCACCCCCAGACGTGTCCGTTGGCTGGGCCGGGCGTTTCGCCTGAGACTTCCTCAAGAATTATTACCCTGGAGCTTGAAATGTGCGACATGTTTTCAGATGGAGGGCGGCCGTGTTCACGAAAGGGGGTCTCGCCTTGGAGCCGCGCACATTCGTTTCAAATTGTTGTCACGGTTTCAAGGATGGAGGCTGGCGCCTGCTTCATCTGTGGTTCTCGCCTTAGCGCCGCGCAAATTTGTCTGTAAAGTTTTCAACAGTTTCTGGGATTCATGAGGTTGAAGTCCCACGAAACATGTTCTGGCGCGGTTTAGGACAGTCCGGATGCAACAATCACGTGGATTCGCGGTGGTACAATCATAGGATTGGAGTTCTGGCACGACTCTGGACTGTCACGACGCAACAGTGACCTTGATTGGTTCCAGAAATTCTTGCTCGGCGCGATCTAGGATTCTCGAATAAGTTCGGGAACTGAGGGGTTCCCGAATCCTTCCAAATTCAAAGTTTGCCTTTTTTCTGGTCCAGGCGAAGTTCTCCCCTTTGAGGAGCCTTACTGGATCCGGAGGAGTGGAACCTTCATGTTTGAGTTGTTTCTGACGGTTGTCTTTCAGTGGGCCGCGTCCTGCAACGAAAGAACTGTAAAAATCCTGTAGGGGCGATGAAGGTGGTACTTGGAGGGAGGATGCATTGCAACATCGTTGATGCGTCCTGTGTTTACACTGGTCCCCCTCCTCGATCCTCAAGCCTCCATCATCGATCCTCCTCCTCCTCCTCATCCTCCTCCTCCCAATCCACCCTCTGAACCTCGAACCTCGATCCTGAATCACTCGTACCTCCAACGGCGAACCTCGCGCCTCGAGCCTCGACCGTCCTGTCGTCCCGAACAAGCCCTGGGTCTTCGAGCCCACCCACCTTCCCCTCGTCCTCCCCGTTCCCCTCACCATTCCCCCCCCCCCCGGCCCGCCCTCGCCCTCACGTCCTCCTTGCCTCGACCCCCTCTGCCCCCTCGAGCTCCTGGCCCCCCTCGCCCCCCTCGTGCTCCCGGCACACCTCGCCCCCCCGTGCTCCCCGCCCCCCTCGTGCTCCCCGCCCCCTCGCCCCCTCTCGTGCTCCCCTCGTGCTCCCCGCCCCCCTCAGCCTGATCGCGTGTCGAGCCTTCGAGGGCAACGCTATCCTCGCGCACAAACAAACCGTGCACAGGAGCAGTGCCTTCCCCCGCCACACACGCTCGTTCGGGTCCCATATCGACGAATGGCCCTCCTCATCTCATCCATCCTCGCCTCCTCCTCCTCCCTCCTTTCCTCCTCTCTCCTTCTCTCCTCCTCCTCCTCCTTTTTCCTCTCCCTCTCTCTCCTCCGTCCCTCCTCCTCCCCCTCCTCCTCCCTCCTCCTCCTCCTCCTCCCTCATACCTTCTGCATCCTCCTCCTCTCCCTCCTCCTCCTCCCCTCCTTCCTCCTACCTCCTCGCTCCCCTTCTCTTCCTCACCTCCTCCTCCCTCCTCCTCCTCCTCCTCCTCCCCTCCTCCTCCTCCTCCCCTCCTCCTCCTCCTCCTCCTCCTCCTCCTCCTCCTCCTCCCTCCTCCTCCCTCCCCCCTCCCTCCTCATCCTCCTCCTCATCCTCCTCCCTCCTCCTCCTCCTCCTCCTCCTCCTCCCTCCTCTCCTCCTACTCTCCTCTCCTCCTCCTCCTCCTCCTCCTCCTCCTCCTCCTCCTCCTCCTCCTCCTCCTCCTCCTCCCCTCCTCCGATCTCGGGGGCGCCCAAGAGGAGGTGTCCGAGAGGGGGCCCAAAATCATGGCCCGAGGCACGTGCACGGCCCTGCGGGAGGGCCAGGAGGCGGGTCAGCACGGGCACCCCCTCTGCGGGGGGAACGCAGGGTTTCTTGTTTGAATGTTCGTTTTCCTCTGAGTGTGTTTTGATGCGTCTGCGCCGCCTGATTGCGCGCCCCGGCGAGCTGTAGCGCCGACCTGGCCACTGCAGTCTCCTTGCGCCGACGGCCCAAATGCGAAAACTCCAAGCGCGAAAACTATCCAGCCCTTCACGGGCCAGATAGGAGGAGGCAATGCAATCAGGGAAGATCCATGCCGGCCCCGGCCGGGATCTCCACCCCCCCTCCCCAGACATCCGAAGCAGACGTTTTCAGACATGATCGCATCGCGAAAAAATCAGGACGGGAAGTCTTTGGCCATTTTCGGCCTCGGGGGGGCCTCGCCGGGCCTCGGGACCGTCAAAACACTGCTCAGGATGAAAAACCCGTCCCAGGGAAAGGGTCGGGACTTCCAGGGACCCCGCATTGAAAAAAAGCAAGACGTCGCATGTCTGGGAATCAGACGTCATGATGTGTTCGCAACGCGGCTCCCCAAAAGATCTGGACCCCTTTCCCCGGGACGGGTGTTTCCTCCCAGGGTCGTTTTCGTCACTGCCCCCGGAGATGGTGAGGGCCCCAGGAGGCTGAAAATGGCAAAAATCCTCTCCTTGGACGCCATAAATGGATACGGGAAAATGGGTACGATGTCGACAATCTTTATCAAAAGCCGACAGCGTCCGCTGTTGCGCAGGCGACCTTCGGTCTTCAATGGGCAACGTCCGCGGCGACACCGACAGCGCACCCGGTTCAAAATGAACAAGACCTGCTGTCGGCCTTCGTACCCACTCTGTCAGTACACATTTCGACCGTAACGACTCGCGGCGGACCCCGGCGATCGTCCCAGCTAAGCCCGGGTCGTCCAGGCCGATCAGCTTCCTCCCGTCCGTCGACTGCGCGAGCGCCTGCAGCGCCGTCAGGGCCGCGCCCGCGGAGACCTTCTGCCCGAACGCGTCCACGGTCATGAGCCGCTGGCACAACCTCCATACGCGACAGAGAGAGAGAGGGAGAGGGGAGACGGGAGGAGAAGAGAGAGAGAGGAGAGGGGGAATAAGAGAGGAGGAGGAGAAGGAGGAGGAGGAGGAGGAGGAGGA
>CAUYUJ010008315.1:0-41029 GCA_963575745.1 Prorocentrum cordatum
GTCCCATGTTGTCGTTTTCTTATTCGTTGTTTCGCCGATCGGCGCGGGCTCTTGCACCCCCTCCCTCTTCCCCCCCATGGAGTAGATCTTGGCTGTTTCTGGCGCCAGTTTCAAGCAGGTGGAGTTTCCCCCGTGGGACGCACTGTTGCAAGCAGTCGCGCTAGGCAGAGTTCCGGCCCCCCTCCCCCCCTCCCTCGGGGGCGGCAAAGAGGGGGGTGATGACTAGGCGGGGGTGGATATCAAGGCGGGGGCATTGATATTTCCCCAGATTTCATGGCGCCTCTTCTTATTTTCCCGACCTCCTTCCGCCCAATGTCGATTCGCCGAATAAGAGAACGTTCACCAGGGCGGCTGGGAAGTTCACGCTCTGACATGTCGCCGCATGGGCACAAACTCTCCCGCCGCGCTGGGGCAGTCGTCCCCGACGGCGGAGAATCGTTACGTTGCGATGGCGGCTCTTCGTCGGCGAGCGCCGCCGAAGGAGGGCGCCTGGAGGCAAGCGGCAGTTCTCCCGCCCGTCCCGAAGCTGCTCGAAATCGGTCCCCAGCCCGGGTCCATCCTGCCTTGGTCGGGGCTCAAGAGACGGGCGTCGATGCAAACGGGGGCCAGCCAGAGCGCCAGATTTTGCGGGATCCTGCAGAGCCAGAGGCGCACTGACCCGGGCTTGGGTGCAGGATCTTGCAGGCTTCTGGAGGATCTTGCAGGATCCTGCAGGGCCTGACTGACCCGGGTTTGCGTTGACCCGGGCCAGTAGTCCGAGGCGGGAATTTCTACATGACCACCGCCTGGAGGACCAATTTTCGGGGACCTCGGCAGGCGGTGGACATGGACATGTTCGGCCCCCTGGGGCCATAATACATCCATGTCCGCCGCCCGCTGGGGCACCAGGTCGTCAGTTCCCAGGCGGGGGATATGGAGAAATCTTGTGGACGACGATCAATGGAGAGGAAGCGTGTTGCCACATACTTTCCAGATGCATGAGAGCAATATTTTGAACATGTCCTAAGCATGCAGGAAGCATGTTTGGGACATGCGTAGAACTTTTTGTGTTCAAACACCTTGAACACATGTCTAATTCAAAGATAGGACTGTGAGGGTCTCCACTGTTCGGATGCAACTCCTGGGAGGTCAAATTCTGATTTTGCCCTGGTCCGAAATCCCGCTTAATCCGGCTGAATCCCGCTTAACTCCGCTTAATCGGGCTTAATCCCGCATGATCCGAAGCCCACTCTGGCGTAACAGCCCCCCAATGGGGCTTAATCCTCTTTAACCCTTCCGACGAAAACCTCCCAGTCGTTGCCTCCTAACCATCTGTCACGGCACCCGCAAGATAAAAATCCACGCCTCGCGGGCAGGTCCCCGCCTCGGTTTTCCGTGGCGGGCCCGGCCCTGGCGCCGAGGCCTCCGTACGGGACGTGAAGACGACCACAGCCATTGCTTTTCTTTTGTTGCCGCCTTCCAGCCAGCAGAAACAAGGCAGTGGTTGTGGTCATTTTCGTTGAGCTTGGCACCAGAGACGTGACCACAGCCACTGCTTCTTTTTCGGCCGACTGGAAGGCGGCGCAGACAAGAAGCAGTGGCTGTGGTCATGTTCCCGTCCCGCACTCCGGGCGGCGCCCGGTGAGCGCCGCCCGGGCGAGCGCCGCACCAGCTGCATATCGCGCGGTGCGGCGCCGGCGCGGTGCGGCGGCGGCGCGGTGCCTCCGTGTGGCCACCCCGCCGCCGGGCCCGGCCGCGGCCCGGCCCGGCCACGCGGCCGAGCGCCTCCGAGCACGCCGGCGCGGGGTGTTCGCCGAGCGCGCTGCTCCGTTGCTCGCAGAGTGCCCACTCTCAAGTCGGGCCTGTCCCTCTACAGGGGGATATTCAAAAATAGTCAAAACAAATAGTCTGGGGACTATTTTTGGAGTATTTTTTTGGAAGGGGCCATTTGCCACTTCGGGTTGCTTTTTGAGTATTTTTTCGTTTCTTTCTCCCAAAATCCCCTCTGTAGGGGGACATGCCCAACTTACGCCTGCTCGCAAAAGGATCGAAATCTGCATGCTCGCTCCGACGCGGTGGATCGCAGCTCCCCCGCGGCAGATCCGGGCCGTCTGCGAGCAGCTATCTTGCGAGCAGTGGAGCGCGCTTGTCCAGATGTGCTCGGCGGCACCCCAACGTACTAACACCGCGAGGGGCGACGCGCGCGCGCCGAGAAGTCTGATCGTATCTGCATCGTGACGGGCGCTTTCTGGCCGCACCGCTCGGGAAAGGATGCACCACAAGATGGGTACATTATATGTTCGGGTCGGCCGCGCGCCTCCAAGGAGGACATATAGTATTATTAGTACGTCTCCATGCGTCCCGTGTGCGGGTGGTGACGGCGGTGGCGGTGGTGTGGGCGACGATGGCGTCGGCGATGCGTCGAGGCCCTCCGATCCCAAGCGCGACGGGGAGCCCACTCCCCTCCGTGCATCGCCGGCCCCATTTCGGAGGGCAGAGGCGGAGGCGGCTCGGAGAGCCTGGGGCGCCATGGAGAGGCGCGTGCTCAGGGGCCTCCTGGCTGGCCGGCTGGAGCTGCACGACAGCGCCATTCGAGGAACAAACATCGGCACGCGCATTGAGTTGCTGAGCTGGAGGGTTTCTCCGAAGGGCTTAGGCGACCCGTCCTCCTCCGCCTCCTCCTCCTCCTCTCCTCCTCCCTCCTTCTCCTCCTCCGCCTCCTCCTCCTCCTCCTCCCTCCTCCTCCTCCTCCTCCTCCTCCTCCTCCTCCTCCGCCTCCTCCTCCTCCTCCTCCTCCTCCTCCTCCTCCTCCCTCCTCCTCCTCCCTCCTCCTCCTCCTCCTCCTCCTCCTCCTCCTCCTCCTCCTCGAGTCGCCTACGGTCCTGGGGAAAACCGTGCACATTGAGTTTCGAAGCTCTGCGCAAGTTTCTTGGATCGGCGCTGAGCCTCCCTGGCGGCGCCTCCAACGCCGCCCCTGGCGCGCTCCGCCCGCGTGCCAGGGAGGGGGGGAGGCCAAGCGCCGATCCGAGACATCTGCGCGGAGCTCTGAAAGATGCGATCCGACCTTGTGACAAAATTGCAACATGAAAAATGGCGCTGGCGCCCGAGGTCCAATGCTTCAGCGCCATCGGTTCGAACCAGATCGATCTGTGATGGCCCCGTGGCCCGAAACTGGGCAAGCGCGCACGTTGCGAAATTGCCCCAGCAAGACATCCTCATAGCAGCCAAAGTGAAGAGGCGGGCCGAGGAGCAGGAGATCCGCTGGTGAAAACGTGCATTCCATTCCAAGGGATTCCTAGGACAGATGCAGCTGGGACAGGTGTGAGAGCACGGCAATGTGCATCGTAGTGTCTTGTTGCATGGGATCGTGACCGTCTGGACAAAGCATGTAGTCAGCATTGAGGCGAGAGCAGGATTTTTGAGTAACTTGTGAGGAGTCTCAGGCGAAATTGCTGCCGGACCAGGCGTCCTCGGTCTCCCCGTCCCCCCTGTGGGGCTCTTCTGTTGTCCTGTGTTACTTATTTTGCAAACCTCTGGCGAAACGCTATTAGGGACAACTTGCAACGCCGGGATTTGGGGTATGCCGCTTTTTGTTCCTCCAGCCATGGCGGAGGTGTTGCCCGGACTCTACCTGGGCCCTCATACGTTTCCAAACGGGACCCCAGGGAAAGGGGCTTTTGAGACGGGCGATGCCGAAATCTCAAGTCCATCGACGCAGGAGGGGGAGGAGCAAGACTCGGAAGAGGGGGAACGAAGCTGAGAAAAGGAGGAGGGGGACGAGAGGAGGAAGAGGTGGAGGAGGAGGAGGAGGGGGAGGCGGAGGAGGCGGAGGAGGAGGAGGAGGAGGAGGAGGAGGAGGATAATAATAATAATAATGATAATAAGAATAAGAATGATACTAATAAGAATAATAATAATCAGAATAACAATAATAATAAGAAGACGAATATGACGAGTAAGAAGATGAATCATAATAATAATAATAATAAGAATAATACGAATACGAATACTATTACTAATATGACGAATACTAAGACTAAGAATACGACGACGCATAAGACTAATGATAAGAAGACGAATAACAATGATAATAATAATAACAATACGAATACTAATAATGATAAGAAAAAGGAACATACTCAGATTACTAATACTATTACGAAAACTAATAATACTACAAATAAGAAAACTATGACGAATAATAATACGAATCGTAATAATATTGAGAAGAAGAAGACGAATAATAATAAACATAATAATAATAATAAGACTAATACGAAGAATAATACGAAGAAGAACACTACTACGAATAATAATAAGAGTAATAATAATAAGAAGAAAACGACTGCTACTACTACTACTACTACTACTAATAACAATGAGAATAATGATAAGAAGACTAATAATAATACTATTACTAATACTACTAATAATAGTCATAATAATAATACTGATCATACTACTAATAACATTATTATTAATACTAATAATACTAATTATACTAATACTAACAATGAAAAAAATAATACTAATAATAATGATGCTGATAAGAAAAAGAATAAACACAATACTAATAATAATAATAATAATACTAATTATAATAATAATATTAGTAATATTAATAATAATAATATTATTAATAATAATAATATTATTATTATTATTAATAATAATAATAGGGAGTGGTATGTTGTATTGGAGGCGGTGGATGTATATCCGGGGCAGATGAGGTGGAAATAGGTGGGGGGATGATGATGCATGATGATGATGATGATGCTGATGATGATGATTGAATGATGCTGGAATTGCTGATGCTGATGCTGATCTGATGAGGATGATGATATGAGGATGTGACGATGATGATTATGATGATTATTATGATGATGATGATAGATGATGACGATGACGGATGACTAGACGATGAGAATGATGATGATGTATGATGATTGACTGATATATGATTAAGGATATTTGATTAGATTATTATAGATGATGATGATATGATGATGATGAGGAGGAGGAAGTTATAGGAGAGGATGATGAGGGGAGGAGTAGAGAGGGAGGGGAGGCGGGTGAGGAGGAGAGCCGTAGCGATAGCAGTTGGATGAGGAAGGAGGAGCCACGGAGGAATGGGGGTGAGAGGAGGGTGTAGGAGGAGAGGAATTATGAAGTATGAGGTATGTCTGATGAGGATGTTAGTGAGAGGAGTAGGAGTAGTGATTCTGCGTGATAGGCTTGTAATTGATTGTCTTTAGTGCTGATTGCTACTGTCATGAAGGTAGGAGGATTAGGAGAGGAGTAGAGAGGAGGAGAAGAGGAGGAATTAGTAGGCGGAGGATAGGGAGGTAGGTCTGGATGCATCGCCGTGCTTTCTCAGAATGTTCCCTCGCCGCTGTCGGTCCCCCCTCCGGCAACGCTGGGGGGGGGTGTGGGTGTGGTGTGGGGCACCCCCCCCCCGGCTCGGCGGGCGCGGTGCCGGGCTGCGGCGCGCGCGTGTCCCACGTGCTGCGGTGCGCGGCGGGGCTGCCCACCGCCCGCCAGGAGCCTCGGAGGCACGGAGGTTGGCACCAGCACTGTCGCAGGCCCAGAGGTCGACACCAACACCAGGATCGGCGGTGTGCCTCCACCGAGGGATGAAGATCCCAATCTCGGTGATGGTGGTAATATTCTGGCTTCCGAGGTGACCGAAATGTTACCACCAACACCGAAATCCAGGATCATCTTCCCCCTGTGGAGGCAACCCCCTGTTTTGGTGTTGTTGCCCATTTCCAGGCCTCCAACACTGGTTCGGTGGCAACAAGAAACCCCAGCCCTGAGACCCCAGGACGTCCATGGATTTTTGGTGTGGGAACGGCACGCTCTCCATCGCAAGACCATCGAGAGCCAAGAAACCCAGGGCACCCTGGTTTCTTGGCATGGGCCTCCACTCAAGGGGCAAAGATAGGGGTGGACAGGCGTGAGGGGGGATGCATCGACCCCCAATCGCCCATTGATCGCCGACAGGTGCCCCAGTGCCCCGCCCCGCCCAGGGAGGTGCGGAGTCACTATCGGGGGCCTATCGCCGATCTATCGGCGATGTATCGCCGACTCCAGGTCGATGTTTCCCCCCCTATCCGTATGCCCCTTGGTGTTGCCCCGCACCAGTGTCGGCGGATGTCTCCACCGCGGGAGGATGATCCCGATCTCGGCGATTCTATCTCGGGGACGGTTGTTCTAGGCCTCCTGGACGGGGTCGGAGCAGACGGGATCGGAGGATCGCGCCGCATCGCCGATGCATCGGCGATGCGGCTCGATGTGGAGCCCGATTTTCTCAATCCCGGTGTCGCCGGTGCATTGCCGACGTCGCCGATGCATCGCCGATGCATCGGCGATGCATCGGCGATGCGGGGCAATCCTTCGACCCCATATAATCCGACACCATCTGTGAGGCATCTAGTTATCAGATTCGGGCTTTCAGGTAGCCGAGAGATTATCACCAGCACCATCATCCAGGATCATCTCTCGCCTGGTGGAGGCACCCCCCCTGTGTTGGTGTTGGTGAAGCAGTGGCGAAGCGTCCTGGCTTGCCTATAGGCCCACCAGACAATGTACAAAGAAGCTTTTGTGGTTTCTACGACATGTTCTCAGAACATTTCTGGCTGGGACGGTCTTGTTTCAACACTTCGGGCCTATGTTCTAAGAACCCTTGTTTTGTTCTTAGAGCATTTTTGGGCTCTGAGAACATGACGTGGTAGGCCTATAGGAATGCCGGGCCAGTCGGTCCCTGCCCAAGTTGGTGCTGGTTTCCAGGCTCCCGAGGAGGACGTGGCGTACATGGACCTGGCCATGCCCCCGTGGTCCGATCGGTCGCCCGTGAGGCCAGGGAGGAGGAGGAGGAGGAGGAGGAGGAGGAGGAGGAGGAGAGTAGAGGAGGAGGAGGATGAGGAGTAGGAGGAGGGGGAGGTGGAGAGAGAGGTGAGGAGGAGTGAGAGGAGGAGGAGGAGGAGGAGGAGGAGGAGGAGGAGGTGCAGGCCCTCTTCCTTAAATCAGAGCAGGGCGAGCTGAGGCAGCGGGAGCTGGCCTTGGGGGGGCCCCCTCGTCGCAGCGGCTGGGCGCAGCTCGGGCAACTGGTGCGCTTGCACTGCCTGGGGAGGGGTCTGGGTACTGATTTTGAGCTGCCGTCGTCTTGGCTCGCTCCGCCTCGAGGGTCCGAGGGGGGGGGGTTATCCACAACCGCCGCCTGGGGGGTCGGCCCTCGGGGATCGCTGTAGGTGGTTGATTTATAGATATGTTGGCCCCTGGGGGATGCCGAATACATCCACATCCACGGCCACATCGGCGATGCATCGGCGACATCGGCGATGCATCGGGGCCGTCGGCGTGGAGAAAGTCAGCGTCCGCAGCCACTCGCATCGGCGATGCGGCGCGATCCTGCGACCCCATCTGCTCGGACCCCATCTGGGAGGCATAGATTGGTCGTCCCCCCCCCCCCGCCCGGACCCTCAAAAGTGGCCGACCGACCACGGGGCCCTGCCCGACAACGGCTCCGCCGAGGCGCTGCGGGCCGCGCTGTGCCAGGAGACGCTGGACTTCGTGCGGGCCGGCCTGGCTGCGCGGGGCTGCCTGATCTGCTGCCTGCAGGGCAGGAGCCGGCGACGTCAGCTCCTCCTCCTCCGCCTCCTCCTCCTCCTCGCCCTCCTCCTCGCTCTCCTCCTCGCTCTCCTTCTCCTCGCCCTCCTCCTCCTCCTCCTCCTCCTCCTCCTCCTCTTCCTCCTCCTCCTCCTCCTCCTCCTCTCTCCTCCTCCTCCTCCTCCTCCCCTTCCTCCTCCTACTCCCCTCCTCTTCTTCTTCTTCCTCCTCCTCCTCCTCCTCCTCCTCCTCCTCCTCCCCTCCCCACTCCAGTGCTGTCTTGGCTCGGGTGGTGTGCTCGCAGGTCCGCCGCTGCCGCTCTGAGATTATACGTGCGACGAAGTGCGGCCGCGCCGCGGCGCCGCTGGAGGCCACGCGAGGGGCCCTGATGGCAGTTCGCGCGGCACCCGGCTCGGCCGCCGCAGGAGGTCCGCGCGCGTCGGCGCGCCTCCTGCGGGCGGGGGGAGGGGTTTCCCTCCGCGCGGCGATCGCCGATATCGGCATGCAGCCCGCCGCCCCGCTTTGGCGCGGGCGACGCGGGCCCCCTCGTGGCGCCGGCCCGGCGCCGTCGCCCGCGCGGCTGCGGCGGCTGGAAGGAGGTGGACGCGCAGGGCGAGATTCGAAGCAGAACGCCATAAACATAGACTTTTTGGCGCTCCGCGCGGATTTCTTGGATCCGCGCTGGGGCGCCCCTGGCGGCGCCTTCGGCGCCGCCCCTGGCGCGCTCCGCGCGCGCTCTTCCTATTCGTCGTGTTATTCGTCTCCTCCTTATTCTTCTTCTTCCTCTTCCTCTTCTCCTTCTTATTTCTTTTTCTTCATTAATTCGTTTATTTATTGTTTCCTCCTTCTTCTTTTAGAGATGCAGGGAGTCGTGGGGGAACAGGCCCTGGGTGGTGGGGCGGCTGAGGCGCCGACGTGCGCGGGGGCCCTGGTCGTCGCCCTAGCCGCTGGCGTCCGACGAGCGGGCGGCCGGGCTACGGCTGGTGCGGGAGGCGCGCGGCCGTCCCGCGGGCGGCGCGGGCCTGGGCAACAAAAGATATGTATCCGGAGAATTTTAAACATTCTTCCAACGCGCGCCTCTAGGAGGACATGCCCGACCTGCCGCTGGTCCAAGGTGGTCGTCTTCTTATGCGCTGTTTTGCCGATCGGCGCGGGCCCTCGCCCTACCCCCACCCCATGGAGTAGATCTTGGCTGTTTTTGGCGCCTGTCTCCATCCTTCTTTTCCTTTGGCCGCGTCCCTCCTCCCTTCTCTTCTTCCTGCGTGGTAGCACAATTCGGCCCAGCGGTACCCGCGTTCATGCCATTCATCGCCAGCGCAGTCGCCTTCTGCCTAGTTAGCTGCCGACATTTTTTATATATAAAAACAATGTTGGCGCCTGCTTCAAGCAGGTGGAGTCTTGGCCCAGCGCGGCGAGGCAGGGTAGCCGTTCGCGTTCGTCGGGCCCGACGGCGCGTTGGTTGTCGCGGTCCGAGAGGTCGTCATCGTCGACCTCGCGGTCGCGGGCCTGGGCTCCCCAAGTGAAGTTCAGGCTCCCCCGCGGGCGCGGCTGCGGCCGCGCGCTGGGCGGAGAGACCCTTCGCCCTCTGCCGCGCTCTCTCTCTCTCTCTCTCTCTATCTCTCTTTTTATCTCTTTATTTCTTTCTTTCTTTCTCTCTCTCTCTCTCTCCTTCCCTCTTTCCCTCTTTCTCGCTTTCTTTCTTTTTGCTCTGACACTTCCTCCCCCTCCTCCCCCTCCTCCTCCCCTGCCCCCTCCTTCTCCATCTCCTCCTCCTCCTCGTCTTCCTCCTCCTCTTCTCTTTCGTTTTCTTCCTCTTCCCCCGCCTCCTCCTCCTCCTCGTCCTCCTCCCCCTCCTCCTCCTCTCTCTCCTCCTCCTCCTCCTCCCCCTCCTCCTCCCCCTCCCCCTCGCCCTCGTCCTCTTGCTCCTCCTCCTCCTCCTCCTCCTCCTCCTCCTCCTCCTCCCTCCTCCCCCGTGGCCTCTTTGGCTCGAGCGAGTCAGGTGGCGAAAGGCCCGCGCGCGGTTGCGCGCGCCCTGCCCCGCGCAGCTGTGCGCGCGCGGCCGATGGCGGACGCCACGAGGCGCTGGGCTGCGGCTTCGGCGCAGACGCGGGCGCGGTGACGGCGCCACGCGTAGCGTATAGATGTTGGCATGGCGGCGGCGCGGGCGCCCGGGCGACGCGTCGACATCCTCCTGGGGACGCTGGGGGCCCACCGGCCGCGATCGGGGGCCGCGAGGTTCAGATCATGGCGGCGACGGGCGCGGCCGAGCTCCTTTGCCCTAAGTCGGGCCTGCCCTTCTACAGGAGGAATATTCAAAACAAATAGTGAAGACTAGCCAGGGGACTTTTTTTCCGTATTTTTGAATATTGTTGTAGTTTTTTTTTTTTTTTTTTTTTTTTTTTTACATTTGTCGTCCAAAATCCGCCTGTAGGGGGACATGCCCGACACAACCTTTTCTTGGGCGCGGCGCAGGCCGAGGAGCTCGGGGCCGGGGCCAAGTGCTCTCGGCATGCCGCCCCAGGCGTGCTCCCCGGCGAAGGTGCGGCAGACGCCCGCGGGGATCGCGGCTTCGGTGCTCGAGGAGTTCGGCGGGTGTCTGCGTGCTTCTGGGGAGGTGGAGCAGCCGACTGTGGACCTGCTGCGGGCGGCCTTCGAGGTGCAATGCGGCGAGGGCGCCGATGATGGCGATGATGATGATGATGGTGATGTTGGTGGTGGTGATGGTGATGATGTTAATTATGGGGGTGATGCTGATGATGAGTGATGATGGTGGTGGTGGGGGTGGTGATGATGATGGTGGTGCTGCTGATGCTGATGGTCATGATGGTGATGACGATGCTGAAAATCATGATGGTGATGATGGTGATGGTGATGAGGATGATTATCATGATGATGAGGATCGTGATGGTCGTGGTGCTGATGATGGTGATGATGATGGTGGTGGTCATGATGATGGTGGTGGTGATGATGATGAGGATGATGCTGACAATGATGGTGGTGATGCTGATGACGACGATGATGCTGATGATGACGATGATGATGGTGATGATGCTAATGATGATGGTTTTGATTGTAGTCGTGCTGGTGAAGGTGATGATGGTGATGGTGATGGTGATGCTGATGCTGATGATGATGATGATGATGATGATGATGATGATGATGATGATGATGATGATGATGATGATGATGATGATGATGGTGAATAATAAGAGGGGGGTGAAGCCTACTCGGATGGGACTGACGCAGAAGTCGGGCTGCTGCGTGCGCTCGATTTCATGCGCGTGGACGGGTGCGGCAAGGTCGCTGTGGACGCGGGCGCGAGGCTGTCCCCAGAAAAGGGCGAGAACGGCGAGAATGAAGCGAAGTAGCCCGTGCTCGGCACTTCCGTTCTGGAGTCTGGAGGCGCGCGTGCGGGCATCGACATTTATGTGTCGGACGCCGATTTCGGGTGCGAGGGCGGGGCGACCCAGGCGCAGGAGGAGAGCGTGTAAGGAGAGCGCGAAGAAGCTGGGGTCGAGAAGATCGAGGAACGCGCGGCAGTGCTCGGCCTGAAGCGCCGAAGGCCGATTCGTGGAGGTGCCAGCGGTCGCGGCGACAGAGGCGCTGCGGAAGGCGACCTTCGATGACAGCGCCGGGGGACACGCTTCGCGCGGGAGGCTGTCCGCGCGACGCGTGGGGTTCGTCGCGCCGAGAGGCCGGTGCTGTACTCCATGCAGGCGACCTGTCCAGGCATCTCGAAACGCCGGATGCAAGCATGGCTGCGAACTTCATCCTTATGGAATGCGCAGGCCAGCACCGAAATCAGCACCATAACGAGCGCGCACTAGGCCCATTCGTGGTCAGGTTCCTCGAAGCGCAGCCCGCCAAGAAGCCACTCTCCTAACAGTCCGGGGCGCGCGCGGGAGTGGCGGCGCGCGGCCCGCCTCGGGGCGCGCGAGAGCGCGGGGGCGCGCGCGGCCGTGGAGGCCGCCAGGAGAGAGGAGCAGCGCCGGGGAACGCAGCCAGGCGAAGGGCGACAGCATCGTCCTCGAAGCGAGTGCCTCCTTCGGGCGATCGCAGACACGGATGAGGGGGGGGCGTGGATCAGCGACGGGTCCCGTTTCCACGGGAAGTCGCGGGTGCCCGCCGCCGAGCGAGGCGGCGCCGGGCCGCATTTTGGGGAGGGCGCCTCCCCCAATCCATGGGTTTGGCGGCGGCGCGCCAAATCCACGGATCGCTAATCCATGTTTGCGCGCCCCCGACTCCTCCACTCCCAGGGTACGGCGGCCCAGGGCCTCCCTAGAAGGCCTTCCAATCTCACCACCCACCAAACCACCCCACCCCAACCCGAAGGCCGCAATTTGCCCTCCATTTCCAGGGGGGGGTCGGGGAGCGTTGACAAAAACATATGGAACCCGTTACCCTCCCAACCCGAAATTCGGCTCAAATTCGCTTCTTCGGGTTGGGTTGGGGTCGCTTGGTAGGTATTCACAGTCTGTGCCCAGGCATCCGCTTCGGCCAGCTCGAGCCTGCCAGCCAAGATGAAGGTGACATGTGAGAAGGCCGCGGAGGTCCCGCGGACACAGAAGTTCGAGAGGAATGGGGCCGAAAGGAGCGAACGTATCGTGGAGCTACAGACTGAAACAAAGGGCCTGCACGCGGAGAAGGCCGAAACTGTCTCGCCCGGGTCCGGGCGGGACTACCCCACTGGAAAGCGTCTAGCATTTTTTCGGTTCGGAAGAGAGCAGCACAAACATCGAGCAACTTCATTGTGAAGGCCTGACGGCTGGTGCCGCCGACCCTGAAAGACATCGACGACGACCAGGAGTGGCAGGAGGAGAAGGAGGAGGAGGAGGAGGAGGAGGAGGAGGAGGAGGACGAGGACGAGGAGGGAGACGAGGAGGACGAGGAGGAGGAGGAAGAGGAGGAGGAGGAGGAGGAGGAGGAGGAGGAGGAGGAGGAGGAGGAGGAGGAGGAGGAGGAGGAGGATGAGAAGGAGGAGGAAAAGGACTCCCTTGGGGCCCCCCCCCTGGGGAGGAGGACCGGAGGAGCACTGGCGTGGGAAAAAGGGAAGGGCGGGGGAGGAGGACCCCCAGGGACGGATGCGTATTTGACTCCCCTCCCCCCTCCCCACCTTGGGAGGAGGACCCGAGGAAGACCGGCGCGCCGGAGAAGGACCGGCGTGGGAGAGGAGGACCCCCAGAGGCGATGCGGATCTGACCCCCCCCCCCAGGACACCCCCACCCCACCCCGCCGTGGAAAGGACAAAGGGAAGGGGCTTCCTTTGACGTAGTGAGGATGTGGATGGGATTCCTTCAAGCTGCGAGCCCGTTTCCCGAACGAGGAAGGGTGCTCTCTCTCTCTCTCTCTCTCTTTCTCTCCCCCGACGGGAGAGGAGGATGGGAAGGAGGGGGCGACAGCAGGCTCCCCGTCGACGGGACGGACAGACACCCCACACACGCCGGCAGAGTCGGCGGATTCAAGAGCAACACGAACATCGAGCAACCTTATTCGCTGATCATCTTGGGGGACAGTGACAGCATGGTGAATCTGAGAACGGACGACGGTGCACTCGTTCTCGTAAGTGTTCGTCTCGTGTGAGTGCGCCCGCTGTGCCAAAACAACTTCCAGAATTGCCAGAAGCCGCGAAGGCTTCGTGGCAGCAGCAGCAGTTGGTCGTGCCACACTCCCCGCCTTCGGAGGCGCCTTTCTCTGCCACTTGAGGGTCGAGGTGGCCGGGGGGGGTCCCTAGCGGGAGCTGCGGGGTGGTGGGTCTTTCTCTCCTCTCCTCCTCTTCCCCGCTCCCACGCACGCAGTGCTTCGCAAGACGTCACACAAATTGAGAAGGGTCGAATTTACAGTGCGTCGCAGCTCTCTGTTGCAGCCTCGCCTTCTTGTGTCGAAGCCTCCCCTGGGAAGTTGCAGATTTGCAGTGTGTCTGTCCCTTGGACTGTCAATCGCAAGTGTTCTACAGACAGTTGTTTTTTGTTGCTGAAGGCTGATGCCACGGTGCATCCTGCCACACAGAAGGGTAGTGCCACGGAACAACCAGCCGTAATCGATCGTCAGGATTTTGGTTCCCGACCCGAACCCACTCCAATTCCGAGCGCTGGTGCCCATCATCCCCGTCCCCTTCCTTCTCCCCCTCTTTTTTCCTCCTCCCTCATCCTCTTTCCATTCCACCTCCTCCTCCGCTGACCCCCTCGCCGGCCCCTGAGATCTGGGCGGTGCTAAAAAATCCGGACCTTCTGGGAATTTTTCGTTGGTTCTTGGGGAGTTCCCAGATTCGGGATGCTTTCCGGCAGCTGCGCTTCGCCGAGGGGTGCCCAAGTCGTCCCGAACGGCCGCCAGAGGCCCGAGTTATGACCCGAAAACCCTCATGTGTCCGGGTCCGGCAGGGATCGATTTGGAATCGGCGACACATCGCCGAAAAGTCGTGGGCCCTGGGGCCCGCATGGGGTATTTTTTTCGCAGCGGGCGTTTTCGTCCGATTTCGGTTTCCGGGACCACAGATGGGTCCCGTTCAGAAAATGCAGCAGAAACGTGGAGTCTAGGGCCCCAGTCGTGATTTTTTCGGGATGCAGTTTTTTTTGGGGGGGGGGCGGGTGGCAACGTCAGATCTCAAGGATCTGGGCTGGGCCCTTCCGAGTCCAGGAACCGTGTATGCGCCCTCCTGGAGTGTCCAGTCCAGGGAGCCGCATTATTGGCCTCGCCCAAACACTCGAGCAGGGAATCGGCTACAGAATCCGTTCGCCCAAAAATTATGTTTTCGTCGGAAATAGAAAACGTGCGAATGGTTGTAGATCTACGAATATTCGACGTAGTTTTTGGTAGACCCGACGAACAAATCAATTCTAGGGTAAACCAATTCGGTAGTTGATCTGTCACTCGAAACATGCTCATCCTGTAAATGCTTGTGTGTGTGTGTTTGTGTGTGTGTGTTTATTTGTGTACGTGCAGCACTATCATCTGATGCCCGCGCCTGAGGGTCCTCTGCGCCGCCGTCTTGTATACATATATTAGGTCATCAATATGTCTATGCATCTGTACATGTATATGTATATAACTGCGTATATTTATATGTACATGTGCATGTATGTGTATGTGTATATAGATATAAATGTTTGTATATGCGTTTGTATATACATATAAGTATAAGTGTACGTATACTTATATGTATACGTGTATATGTATGTATGTAGGTGTTTGTGTATGTGCATCTGTACATGCACATGTACGTGTATATGCATGTGTGTATGAACATGTGTTTGTGTATACATATATGCGTATGTGCAAATACATACGTATATGTATGTGTATATGTGTATGTACATGTATGTATGCGTGTATATGTATATGTGCATGTATATAGTAGTACATATGTATAGATACATACACATGCAGATACATGCATGCAGGTGTATGTGTAATAGCTATACGTATACATGTATGTTCTTGTATATGTATATGTGTATGTAGTTGTAGCGTATCTAAACACGTAACTGTTTATTTTCATTTTCATGTCTATATAATGCATATCGATGTATGTATGTATGTGTTCATCTAACACATATACATATATATATATATGTATATATGTATGTGTATATATGTTTACGAAAAGTATATACATGTGTGTGCGTCGGCCCCGCAGGGTCGGCGCGCGCGCTGAGAGATCTCGTAGCGTAGTTGAGCTTGGTGGCGGGCTCTCTCTGGCGGTGCTGCTTGCCTAACGGTAGGGTTGAGGCGGGGTCCTGCGGACGACCCCTGGCGCGCGAAGAAGTGAAGCCCAGAACGGCGCTTCCTGCACCGTTTCTGGCGAATCTGGCGGCTTCGCGGGAAGATTCCCGACCCGGCGCTCGCGCTCGGGACGTTCGCGCGAAATCGGCCCCAGGGGAAGGGCCAAGAGGAGTGCCTCTTGACACCGTTTCCAGCGAATCTGGCTCATCAGGCACACGCCCCTTCCCCTGTGTACGAAACTCTCGATCAGCCGCAGAGCGACCAGCTCGTATAGGATGATGCCGTCCAGTTCGAACATGCTCATCCCTCATAAGCGCATATTGCTGGTATGCAATGTGTGGATTTTCCGAATACGGGGTCCCCAGAAGTCCTGCCCCTTGCCCCAATTCCGTTTTTTCATCCGGAGTCGTTTTTGGATGATCCCATGGCCTGGCGAGGGCCCGCTGAGGTCGAGCATGGCCGAAAGCCCCCCGTCGTGATTGTTCTCGACGACGCCAGCACGTCTGGGGCAGGGTGCCCTGCGCCCTACCTCCAGTATGCACCGATCCTGAACCCAGGGCCGAGCTGGCCAGGAGTCGGTGCCGAAGTCCCCACCCGGAAGGAGCCGCTCGGTGAGCGTGCTGCTCGGCTTCCTGCTGCTGGAGAGGGGCGTCGGCGTGGACGAAGGCTCCCTCCGGGGGGGCGCCTTCACAGCTTGACCCTCTGCTCCCAGACCACCTCGAGTCGTGAAACAAGTACGGCGCGATTTTTGTTAGTTTATTCTTGCTATTTTCCGCCTCTGGAGGCCTGTACGGGGCTTCGGGGCCTTTAAGCAACGACTCAGGATGGAAAGCCTGTCCCTAGGAAGGGGTCCATATCTTTGATGGTCCACGTCGTGAAACAATCACGGCGTGGCAGCTTGACCTCTTGTTTGTAGTTTCTCCGATTCTCGAATCAGAACACAGCCTAGAACATAGACGTTCGACGCTCCGCGCGGACCTCCGTCGGTTCTGTTTGTGCCGTCGCTGTTCCTACATTGCAGTCTTTCCATGCCGCGGCAGCTCCGTTCCCATCCGGTGTTGCCGAGCTCTCCTGGTTGTTTGCCAAGATGTCGCTGCAGGGGCAGATCGTAGGGCTGCTGACGCATGCGGGGGATGGGGAAACGAGTGCAGCCAAGACGCCGAAAGAGTTAACATGTCGGGCCCAGGTGGGGCTCCCTCTTCCGGGCGCCGCTCCCTAGATATCCCGGCCGTGGAACCCCTTCGTGGCCCAACACCCCCGACCTCGGACATCCTGGGCGACAGGGAGGGGGGCTCCGACCCCCCCCTCCAATTTTCGGAAGGGGATTTGGGCGGCGGCGTCTTCGCTGGGGAGGGACGCTGACGCAGACGCAGACGCGCGAGTCCGCCGGCCGGCGGGCCAGCAGGCCCCTTGGGGGCGGCGCGGGCGGGCCGGAGCCCAGTCACAGGCATGTGATTTTCAAGAAGTCGCCTTCGAGGTCTGCCCAGAATTTGGAAGTTTTGGCACTCTGTAGCCATGTGCCGGGTGTGCTTCCAACCGAAGCCCTCTGTAGAAATTCCGTGATGTCGTCGTTCCACCGTTTCGTTGCCCGCCTTGTCGGCGTCGTGCTGGCCCGGGGTCGTGGATAGGCGGAGGGGGTGGCGGAGGCCCCGGTGCCGGAGAGCCCTCGAGGGGGTGGCGGAGGCCCCGGTGCCAGAGAGGAGGCGGGGAGGACTCGCGCGGGGCGGGGGACAGGCCCTCTCCCAGAGCAGGGGGGAGGTCGGGAGAGTGCGCACCAGCGGGGCGAGAGCACGGCAGGCAGACGGCCTCTCTCATGGGATGCGTCCTCCTCCTCCTCCTCCTCCTCCTTCTTCTCCTCCTCCCTCCTCCTCCTCCTCCTCCTCCTCCTCCTCCTCCTCCTCCTCCTCCTCCTCCTCCTCCTCCCTCCTCCCTCCTCCCTCCTCCCTCCTCCCTCCTCCCTCCTCTTGGGGCCACGTGGCGAGGCCCGAGGCGTGGGCGACATTCCGAGGGGGGCCGCGTCTCCGTGGAAGCGGGCGACTCAACAAATACGCTCCTGGTTCGTCGTCGTCGTCGTCGTCGTTCTCGCCGTCGAGGTCGCAGCTACGTATTTTGTTTGTTTGTGTTGTTGTTGTTGTTGTTGTTGTTGTTGTTGTTGTTGTTGTTGTTGTTGTTGCTTTTTTCCCCCATTCATCTTCCCTACCCCATGTCCTACTGCTTGGTCTCACCCAATGTCCTACCGCTTGTTCGCATTACCGAGGCCGAAAACGTCTGCAAGCACCGCCGTATTTTTCCACGACACGAGGATGCCAGGGCCTCATTCGAGGCAATTCGATTCGCCAGCTGGGGCGGCGATTTTGATTCGCCTCGATCGGCTCGATCCACCGGCATCGCAGCCGGAGCTGGGCGCGGCTATCCCATTTCGGTGCGGTTTGGGACGATTCGCGGGCGATCCGATCCGCTTCCGACCCGATCCGACCTCTCTGCAGCGATCGAGGGGGGGAAGCGACAAGGAGAAGGCACTCTCAGAAGGCAGCGGGACTTCTCAGAAGCCCCTGCGCCTGCTGAGAAGTTTATTATTCACCGAGCGCGTTCCACTACTCGCAAAGTGCCTACTCGCAAGCGTCAACAACAGCGAGCGTTGTTCGATGCAATGGAGCCTGTTTGCCTTGACACACTGGATTCAGAACATTTGCGAGTAATTATTTTGCGAGTAGTGGAGCGCGCTTGTCTAGTTTTGGTGTGCTCGGGGAATGCTTGAACAGAACTTCTCAGACGGCCCGGGGAACTTCTGAGCCTCCTGAGGAAGCCCGACCCTTCTCCTCCTCCTGCTTCCTCCTGCTCCTCCTCCTCCTCCTCCTCCTCCCCCTCCTCCTCCTCCTCTCCTCCTCCCCTCCTTCTCCTCCTCCTCCTCCTCCTCCTCCTCCTCCTCCTTCTCCTCCTCCTCCTCCTCCTCCTCCTCCTCCTCCTCCTCCCCCTCCTCGCCATCCCCTCGCGTCGCCTGCGGCCCCGGGGGGGAAACCGTCCAGGGCGGCGAAGGAGCGGGGCGCTCAGCCCCGCTGCCGCGCAGGGCGCGCGCCAGAGCGCGGGGCCTCGACTCTCTAGGTCTAAGTCGGGCATGTCCCTCCCACAGGAGGAAGATTCCTCCTCCTCCTGCTTCCTCTTGCTCCTCCTCTCCTCCTCCCTCCTCCTCCTCCTCCTCATCCTCCTCCCCCCTCCCCTCCTCCTCCTCCTCCTCCTCCTCCTCCTCCTCCTCCTCCTCCTCCTCCTCTCCTCCTCCTCCTCCTCCTCCTCCTCCTCCTCCTCCTCCTCTCTCTCTCTCTAGGCTTACAGTGCGGTTTTTAATACATGCTCCGCGTGAGGATCATGTATTAAACATGCAGGGGTTTAGTATTACCAGCAATGATGAGTTCATGCATGAACTTATTCATAACTTACTCAGTTTTATATTACAATCTTATGTTAAACAAACTGCCCTGTAAGTCGGGCATGCCCCTCCCACAGGAGGAATATTCCAAACATGATGTAACAGAAAAGCCTGGGAACGATTTGTTCTACCATGATGTTAACAGTTGTCGAATTTTTGGTGTGCGTGCCTACTTCTCATTTTTCGTCCAAAAGCCGCCTGTAGGAGGACATGCCCGACCCAATCCTAGGCCTCCCAGGTGGGGTCGGAGTGGATGGGTCGGAGGGTCGCATAGCATCGCCGATGCATCGCCGATGCGGCTCGTTGTGGAGCCCGATTTCCTTCGCGCGGAAGTCGCCGCTGCATGGCCGACGTCGGTGATGCATCGCCGATACATCGGCGATGTACCGCCGATGCATCGGCGATGCGTCGCGATCCTCCGACCCCATCTACTCGGACCCCATCCAGGAGGCCTCTAGATTCATCGAGCGCGTTCCACTACTCGCAAATCGCTTACTCGCAAACGTCAGAACAATAACATGTTTTCCTTTACGGAATACATCGTACATCCCCCGCGGCGGATCCAGAACATTTGCGAGTAGTTACTTTGCGAGTAGTGGAACGCGCTTGTCCATCAAGTGTCACTACCCACCGAACCACCCCAGCCCAACTTGAAAGCCCCAACTTGCCCTCCATTCCCGGTGGGGTGGGCGTCGGGGAACATACAAGAACACATGTGGAACCCGTACCCTCCCAATCCGAAATCGGGGCCTGTCTTCGGGTTAGGTTGGCGTGGATTGCTAGGTCGTCAGATTGGTGTGTATAGAGGTTCAGGTGAGAGGCCCGATGCGCTTCAGGTATCTCTGTCTGCCCAGGTAGGGCGACTGCCCCCCGACTCAGGCGGGGGTGTGCGGCGCACTTGCTCGAAGAACAAGAAACGCCATGGGCATAAGCTGTCGGAGGTCCGCGCGGATTTCTTGGATCTGCGCTGGGCCCCCTTTCGGCGCCTCCGGCGCCGCCCCTGGCGCGCCCCGCGCGCCTGGGAGGGGGTTCCAGCGTGGATCCAAGAAATCCGCGCGGACTGGCGAAAGTTTATGTCAATGCCGGTTTTTGCTTCCGTTTTTGTGTTAAGTCGGGCGTGTCCTTCCACATGGGGGAATATTCAAAAATAGGAGAAAATGTCAGGGGACGATGTTTCTAGCATCTTTTTGATTATTTTTGAATTTCTTGAATATATTTGAAACATTTGTCTCCCACATCCCCCTGTAGAAGGACACGCCCGACCTAATGTTTAACATCAGTTTTTCTCGCCACCGAGGGGGCGTCGGGTTTGGGCCAGGCGGTGCGGCGCCTCCGACGGGCACACCACATCTCAGCAGCGTTCAACCGACCCCCATCCCCATCCTCATCCCCTTTCGAGACCCCCACCAAATCGCCACCCCAGTGGGGGATACGCCCCTAGAGACCCGAAGGGAACGGCCCACATCCCCATCTGGGGGGGCAAAACGGCCAGTGGGGCTCAGGCCACGCCGCGGGGGATGGGGATCGGTTCAACGATGCTCCGAAGCGTCGTCCAGCGCTTTCTGGCCTCTCCCCTGCACCTGCACGTGGGCGTGGATGCCCAGAGGCTTCCCGGAGATCCGACGCTCCGAAACGAACATCGGAGAGCGGCGGGCTTTTTGGCCCTTCTCGGCCCGCAGGGGGCCCTCGCCCGGCCTCGGGGCCGTCCCCGCGCGATGCAGGACGCAGAGCCGGCCCCGGGGAAGTGGTCCGGCGAACTGATCGGGAGCCCAGGAGGAGGAGGAGGAGGAGGAGGAGGAGGAGGAGGAGGAGGAGGAGGAGGAGGAGGAGGAGGAGGAGGAGGAGGAGGAGGAGAAGGAGGAGGAGGGGGGGCCGGTCACGTCACGGTGCGCGCCGGCGCGCCGTCTGGCAGGGCCAAGTCCGACGCGGCGCCGGCGCGACGCGTGGCGCGACCGGGAGAGGGGGGCGAGGGCTTGGCGGGGAGCCTTGAGACGGGGGTCAATGCAAACGGGGGTCAGCCAGGGCGCCAGATGCTGCAGGATCCTGCGAAGACCCCCTCTGGCTGACCCGGGTTCGGGAGCCGCCCGTGGCCGCGAGGCGGCCGCGCATATCGGCTGACCCGGGTTTGCGAAGACCTGCGCGGCAGTTTTTTGTCCTGCATTGCAGTTTTTGGTCTCCTGCTGACCCGGGTCTGGATTGACCCGGGTCAGAAGATCCCCGAACTGATGGCGTGCAGGGTGCGCTTGGCTCAGAGGAGGAAAGGTACCGACACCGTCACTCTTCGCCCGTTTTCCCCCTTCTGGGCCTCCTGCAAGGCCCTCGTCGCCAGTGCTGGATTCGCTTGGGAACCCGAGTCAGAACGCACCCCGGGGGAGGTCAGGGGAGTAGCGGTATCGGTAGCTTTTGGTCTCCCCAGTGGCGGGCTGTAGATTGGATGGCATGCAGGATGCGCCTGGCGGCGCAAGCAAGGCTCACTGGGCCGTGTCCGCGCTCGTCCGGGAGGAGCTGAGGCATTGGGATGGGAGGAGGAGGAGGAGGAGGAGGAGGAGGAGGAGGAGGAGGAGGAGGAGGAGGAGGAGGAGGAGAGGAGGAGGAGGAGGAGGAGGAGGAGGAGGAGCGGAGGAGGAGAGGAGGAGGAGGAGGAGGAGGAGGAGGAGGAGGAGGAGGAGGAGGAGGAGGAGGAGGAGGAGGAGGAAGAGGAAGAGGAGGAGACCGGACGGCGGCAGCCCCTGGGAAGATGGAGCCCCAGACTGTCTTCCCACCCTGGGCGCGGCTTTGGATGCTGAGTGGGATTTCGATGCGGCCGTCGCGGAGGCTGCCTCTGTCCCCGCGGTGACCCCCCCCGCTGGTCCCCGGGCTGCCGGCAGGGGCCCGCGCCGCAGGCCCGGAGGGCGACCCCGTGCCCGTCTGCGACGCGCCCTTCGCGGCCAGCCAGCTGTCCGTTTGGCGCCAGGCTGAGCAGGTGACGGGCCTCGGGCCGCCGACCCCAGCGTCTCGTCGGGAGCCCCCGCCTGCTGCTACCCTCGACGACGCCGCATTCTCCCCTGAGGCCGTGACTATCCGTGCCAATGCCTTGCTACCCAGGGTTCTACTTCGGGCTCGCGCATGGTGTGCTGGGCTATCATCGTGATCATGGCGGTGCTGTTCCGCCGGCGCCTGTTGTTGCCGATGCCCGGGCACCGCCCGCCGCCGAGGTGCGCGTGATCTCGCTTGCAGCGCTTCTTGACTGGCAGCCGCCAGCTGCCGGTGCCCCCCACCACAGGGCGCGGCGGCGTCGTGCTCCTGATGGTCGTCGCATTCGCCCTGCACGTCGTAACGCTGCTCTTGGCGATGACTGGCCGCAACCCGTTGCCCAGGTGACACGTGCCAGACCTACTTGATGACTTTAGCAAGCAAAATCAGCGAAACGCATCACTTGTACTGTGAGGCCGAAAACGACTTGACGGCGTGAGCGGAGGCCGAAAACGACTTGACGGCGTGAGCGGCAGCGGTTTATGAATCGGACGAGTTAGAGGACTACGCGGCTGGGGAGGAGGATGCCTGCGTGTATGCGTGAGAGGCAGCAAGTCCACAGTCAGCCGCCAACTGCGCCACTTCCGTCATCATCTGTTGCGGGATCGGCAGTGCCATTCATGACGGCGTCTCCGAACGTTCAGGAGCCTGGATCAGTGCAGTATTGTATTTCGCCCCAGACAGCAATCTTTTTCTCGACGGCGGCGGGTGCCGATCCGTCTGGGGGAGGCGAGGAAACGATGAGTAAAGGCGCGATTGAGGGTCGGCGCCGGCGCCGCTGCGGGAGGGCAGCCAGGCAGAAAAGTCTGACGGATGGTGGAGGACGTTTTTTGTTTTTGTTTTTTGTAGCTGGTGTATTCTTTTACTTGTCTTCCCATCGAGTTTTTTTTTGAGCTGTGCACCGAAGGGTGCCTTATGGCTGTTTTGGTCGACGGTTGTGTTTTTTCGCTTGACCTCGACTGCGCCAGAGATGTCCGTCGCCAGGTAGCTTCGCCTGGTGGCGCGCCAGACAGCTCCTCGGCTCGCCCAGGGGCCGCGCCCTGGCGGTTTGTCGCCCCCGTCTCTCAGCGCCTGGCGTTTGCCCCTGCGGTGCCTTGTCGTCTGCCGCGAGAGATTGCTTTTTCTTCCTCGGGGCCGATTGCCGGATCCTTGCGAGCCCCTTAGAACATCCCAGGAACTGGCCTCATCCTGCCTCGGCGCACGGCGCGCCCGTTCCCACCGCCGCCGCCGCCGCGGCCTCGACTTGTGAGCGATGACGAGAGCACGAAGCTATCGGGGATGGTTCAGTCCCTGCGCGCCCGCCAGTGCGCCGCCGACTGTCTGGCGGACGCGATCACGGCGCGCTCCAGCGCGCGGCTTGCCGCGAAAAGAGTATGGATGGACCCGGCGCTGAGCGGGTCAGAGCCCGTCTCGTTGCCGTCGGGTATCCCGCCATGGCAGATGAGTCCGCCTGCGCCAATGGGGTGGGCCGCTACGCCGATCCCAGTCGCGCCGAGGGGAGACGCCAGGAAGGGCGAGGAGAAGGAGGTCGTCACTATCTCGTCCGCGGAGGTGGCCGAGGATCCGTATCAGGGAAAAGTTAAGGATAAGGAGATGAAGGGAAGATCCAGGGGCCCTGGGGCGTGAATGGGCCTTTCTTTGCTCCGACTCAGCTTTTTTTCCGCGGCCCTCGCGCAGGATTATCCGCCTCTGCGACCGGGGGGGGGGCGCGGGGGGGCGAGGCTATCGACTGCCCGCCGCGCGGAGAGGGTCGCTTGGGAGCTGTCCGCTTTGGGTTGAATGAGGTAGAGACCTACGCGCCCGACGACGTAACCCTCCTCTTCACGCGGCGTCGTTCCCACTCCCAGACCTGCGCCAGAGGGCCCGCCTCCTTCGTGAAAGGCTCGAGATTTTGTGGGCTAGATCTCCCGAGCGTCTTTAGTGATAGTTTAAAATGCTGAGGTGCCTGCGCGCGCCCTGCTTAGAGGGGCCATCGCAGATCCGTCAACGGGGGCCCGTCGACGTCGTTTTCATGGGCCACGAACGGGGGGGGGGAATCGGAGATGGGACAAATCGCGTTATGCGCTCCGCGCTTTGACTTGGATGGGCCGCGTGGTGCTGGCCAGCGGCGGGGCGTTAAATTTGCCCGCTATTCGCGGCGGCGCTCCGCCTGGGCTGAGTGGCGGAGGCGCGGCGGCTGAGGGTATCGAGGGTTCTCCACCCTTGCCCTCCTCTAATCACTAACAACTGTGGTGCCCTCGCGTGCGGGTTCCGATTATTCTGGATCTTGTTTCCACGGGTGCGCCAATGAATTGGGTCGCGCTTCTACTTGGACCCCGTCATCTTGAGTCCTCTTGGCCCTAGGGGAATGGCCTGCGCGGGAGTCGCACTGGTTTTTTTTGGGGTGTCTCGCACTTCACAGATGGGTCTCTAAGGCGCGGTGATGATGCAGCGGGGGCACGGGCAGCGGTGTGACTAGGTCTAGATGTGGAAGGGATATCGTTCCAAGGTGTGGGCTGTCCCTTTCCTAGACTCCTTCCTAGCACCGGGTGGGGGCGGCGTGATCGACGGCGCGGGCGTCGAGTGCGGCGCCGTGGCGCGGGCCCTTCTGGCCGTCGTCAGCGACTGTTGCAACCCGCCGGCTGCGATCCACGCTGGCTCCAAGGAGGTGTGCGACTATCTCCGCGGCGACGCATCGGTTCGGGGAAATCATGTAATTGCTCGTGAGTTGCAGATTATTCATGACGTGGCTCTCGCCTCAGCCAGGGGAAGCTGGCCAGACTTCGAGGGGGCCCCGTTGATATTGTCCTCGCGACCCGTCGCGAGGGGCGCCCTTGGAACTCCCTAGCGGGCCATCTAGCGGACCTTGTGGGGCCTGCGAAGTTGGGCCCATGCTTCTCGCCGCCGGCGCGGGCGTAGGCCTAGTTTGATTCCGATGGAAATCACCTGGCGGGGATCAAATAGGATTGAAATCCTTGGGGCGCCTGCAAATCTGGCGCTTATTTGGTTGTTTGTTCGGGTCATGGCTCCTTTCAGCTGGGATGCGAATTCTGGAATGACCTTGAGCTCTCTTTCGGAACCCCCGAAGACAAAACGGCGTTATTCGATAGAACGCTTTCGTGTCGTCGCCGCCGCGCCCCAATGGGTGCCTCTCGCCATCGGCGCGCCTGGCCGTGCTTTTTTTAATGTTTTGGTGGCGCGCTCTCCGCGCTTTGGGGCTGCGGCCGCTGCTGGGCGTGCCTTCTGGGGTAGTTCACAAGCTGCAGGGCGCCTGGGGGCCCGGTTAATCTTGCCTGGATGGTAATGGCAAGGTGGAAATCTTCGTTTCGACGCGGTGGGCCAGGCGGGCCTCGTTCAGGGGCAGGTCGAGGGGGGGGAGTTTGTGCGCCTATCTGTTCACCTCAGGGCACGAACGGTTTTCATGCCTTTTCTCGGGCCAGTTGATGATTGGACGTGGGAATCGACCCGCGGGCTCAGACAGAAAATTGATTTTTCCATTGTTGGCTGGCCAACCGCGCCCTTTCATCCGACGCGCTTCGTTCTTTGGACTCGTCAGCACCTCGCGCTGGCCATCGGCCAGCTGTTGTGACGTCCTCGCGGCAAGCTGCGCGGGCCCGCCAGGCCCCTCGCTCCGAGCGTCTAGATGCGGCTTATTTAGCGGATTCCGAGACTTTCGAGAGGGCCCTTCTTGAGGCCTTGAGGCCCCGCCGGTTTCTTGGGCCGCGCCTGCCTCCGAGCGTCGCGCGTTGGCTGTTTCTGTTGCCAAGGGCGTGGTTGTGAAAGTATTTGGGGTGGCCCCTCTGGGGGCCTTGTGAATCCGACGTTTCCCGCCGCTCCCTCGACCTTGTCAACGCTCGCAAAGGCGTCGGCAGAGTCTTCGAGAACGCTCCCGCTGTCCCGCAGCGAGGGCTCTATGGCGTCCAACATTTGCAAACTGTCGGGGGGGCTGGCCCCATGGGGGCATTTTGGAGTTTGCCGTGGGCCCGAAGGCAGATCCCCGGAGGCGTTGCTGCGCTGCTCTGGCGGGGGCACTGGCTGATTGCGACTTGCATTGCAGAAGTTTGCATTAGGCGCCGAACTGACTGTTGCTCTAAGTCCTTGGAACAAGATAGGTGCGACCTGCTTCGTGAGAAGGCTGCCGGATTGCAGGGGGCCGGGGTCTCCGGGCTGCCCGGGACAGAGTTGGATGGAGCCAGAACTTCCCGCCGCCGCCCCTTTCGCCGCCACCCCGGGCGGCCGGCCTTTTCTCGCATCCGCAGACGACATCTATGCACCGCACCATGGCAGAACCCCTGGTGCATTTTTCGTAGATGCCGATGTGCGCGAGAGCATTGAGGAGGAATTGGAAAGGACATGCGCCTCAATTCGCATCATTGGAAATCCTTGCGGCCCCTGTCGGTTCTGCAGCGGAGGTTTCAGGTGGATTTTCCTGAGAGCCCCCGCCGCATATGGCGCCCCGCTTGGTGCGGTGCATTTTTTTTGGTGTCTTTTGCAGGGCGAAAACTTTGCACTGTACCGCGCCTGGTTTTCATCGACGGCCTCAGAGTTTGTTGTCGAGTTCTCTCGTCGACCCATTTTGGTCGAATGGTTGGCGTTCGCACGTTCGCTGGGCTCGCAAAGGGGCACGCCAGCGCAGTCGGCATTCGACGACGCCAGGGGGCTCTTCGAAAATTCGAGGCTCGGTACGGTGATCAAATGTCGTCCGCGTATCGCAGAGGAGGGCGTTGCGGACGATGCGCAGACGCACTCTGCTCAAGTGGGGAACGGGAAAGTCATCTAAATGAAGATATCCAGAGTCGCTAGACACGTGCGATGCCAATCTTGTCCGACTCGACGCCCCGCGGCGCGGGGCAATTCCTCGCCGAGCACAGTTGCGTCGGCTTCTCGCGGGGCACGCCCAGTGGAAGGGCGCCAGGGGCCGACGGATGCATGCCTGAACTGCTGAGTCTAGCCTCGATTGAGATCGCAGAAATCGCGCAGTCCATGCTCAGTAAGAGTGCCCGTGACCAGTGGGGGGCGTTCGGCGTATAAGGGCGGCAGAGTAGGGGTCTTCTACTGAGGTGAATGAAACCCGGCCTTAGTTGTCAACCGAAGGAGCATTCCTATGATCGGCATTCTTTGCAAGGTCTATCGCAGATGCTTGCGGAGGCGGTCCTGAGATTCCTGACTCGCTGCCCTGATTATTAAACAATGTGGGGGGATGTCGGGGGGGGGGGGGGCTTGCGCGACGCTGCGTTGCATTTTGTCGAATCCTTCAGTGCCGCAGCTGAGACCCGCAATGTGTCTTGTTGGTCGCTTTTTGTCGACCCCGCTGCGGCGCTTACCCCGCTATGAAGCAACTGGTGCATGACCTCCCAGGGGAAAAAAGCATGCTGCAGCAGGCCCTAGAGCCTAGAGCGCCTGTTCCCCAAGTTCTAATGGAGGGGGTAAATGCGCGACTCGCCAGCGGACCCCGATGGAATGACATGTTGGCAACTCCATCTACTCGCGGTCCTGAGAGACGCTCACAGGGGAGCCTCCTGGGCGGCGCAGGGGGCCGAAGGCTGTGTGATCCCGCGAGAGGGCAGTCGATCCAGCGCGTTCATGGACGCCGGCGTCTTCAGCGCGGCCTTCGCCCGCATTCGATCCGAGTTTGGGGATGGGATGGGGGGCGGAGGAATGAGAGGGTTGCCAGAAGTGTTCCAGATAATCAATCGGTTCACTTGGTCTCGAAGATGACGAGGGCAGTGCGTCCTTTTCCTGCGCGGGCGACCTTGCGCCCTCTGTTGCGGGCCCCGACCCCGCTGCAGTGGTAGATGTGCTGGGGGGCCAGTGGGCGTTGTTCTTGTTTGGCGCCCTGCGCGGGCTGCGCTTGATTCCGACGTCGCACTTCGCTTCCGTGTGTTGGGTCACAGAGGGCATGCAGGCATTGGTCGGCGCTCCCCGCAGACTGTCCCCTCCTAGCAGCGAGAGCTCAGAAATCCTTCGGAATCGTGCGTTCTGATGCGGGGGGGGGGGGGGGGGGGCGAGCGTGACCGCGGCGGGTTATGTGGCCGCCAGGGCAGCCGTTCTCCCGGTCAACGACGCAGTGGCACTCAGGACAGAGATTGCCTTGGATGCGTTCGGTTCCAGCAGGTGCTTCCGCGGGGTGGCTATTGGGGAACCCTTGCCCAGTGCCGTTCGGAGGCGTTTTCGCGCGGGTCATGAGTTCATTTATCGATGCGCTCCCTGGCTCCCTCTCGTCAACTCGCCCGAGGTCCATCGCTCCTGCGGCGCCTCCCATGGGAAGTTGTAGCCCGCGTGTCGAGGCGGCGTCTCCTCGGCCGTGCGTCCAAGAGCGCGCCCTGTGTTCTACTTAATCAATCCAGCTGGGTCCGCGCCCCAACCGAGAGCCGTGGTTGGTTGGCCCTCTTAACCGACCCTGGAAACGCGTCGGGCGGGGGTGTTCGCGGCGAGTGGACCGGGCTTGCTCAGCTATGTCGTGCCCGCCTCAGCGCCATAGCGAGAAGTGCCCCAGCAGGTGCGCGCGCCTGGTGGTGGGGGGGGCGGCGCGGACTCCTGCGATGGAAGCGCGTCGGCCAGGTCATGGAGGGCGCTCGCTCCAGAGTCAGACCGCGTTCGCCCAAGGTGCGTTCTTGTGCTACGAGTGCGGCGATGCCCTTGGCGCGCAGAGAGCCCTCCGAGCGCGCGGGGGCAAGCGGCGCCCGAAGTTGTTGATCCCATCGAGGGTTGCAGCAGGCGCGGTTTGCCATGTGTGTTGCTGGGACTTTCGCGCGAATGGGCGGTTGGTTGCACTGGCGCCTGGCCCGAGCCAAATCGTGTTTTCGAGGTTTGGTTGCCGAGGGTGTTCGGCCTCTGGAGGCCGAGGTCGCGCGTGCGTGTGAAGAGTGCAGTGGGGGGCAGAAGGCGCGCAGCCCCCGTGGGCTAACTGACAACCATGCTCACCCCATTCCCGGCGGGCCCACGGCCCTGCGGGAGGCCTCCGGAGTCCTGGGGCCCGAGATCAACGTAGCAGAGCCGGTGACCCCTCCCCCTCCTCCTCCGTCTCTTCCTCCTCTCGCCTGGTCTCCTCCCCCTCCCCGCCCCCGCAGCTAACTGCTGCGTCTATTCTCGGGGCGGCGCCGATGGGGGGGCGTCCAAGCATGGTTTGAAAGGGCTGGTCTTGCAACATCCTGCTCCTTTTTTTTTTCCTCCCTTCTTCTTTTTCTCGGTTGATGTTGCCCACTGTCCTAAGTTTGGCGTCGTGACCAAACCCGAGGTCGTGTCCTTCTGTTTGAGACTCATGGCCGAGGGTTAGGTCGCGGGGGTAATTGCTGGTCCCCCGCGTGAGACGGCGAGTGCTGCCAGTCACAAGCCACTGCCGGGATATTCCGCGGGCCTCCGCCCCCGCCTCAGATCACTTCAGATGTCGTGGGGACTTCGATGCCTAACACCCAAGGAACATACCCAGGTTGATTTCGGCAACGCTTTGCTGCGGACTGCAATTGAGCTCTTGGTGGAAGCGTTGAGGCATGATTTGTTTGCAATCATGGAGCATTGTGCGCCCGCGGAGCACAGACATAATGTTCCGAATAGTTGGCGCCTGCCGAACTTGACCGATTTGCAAGAGCTCTTGCGGGCCATTTTCTCGTGTCGACCAGTGTATGTTTGGGCAGGACGTACAAGGTTTGGCTTCGCTTTTGGGTATCAATGTGCCAATGACGGGCCAGTTGTTGCGAGAAGTATCTTACCACGGCAGGTGCCAACACAGGGCCCATGTTCAAGTTCTGGAGAGCAGGGATACATGGGGGGGGGATGGAACACTGCCGCGGCCAAGACCTATCCGTCCCAGTTCTGTCGTTTCATCATCTAGTCGGTATTTGTATTTATCCACGGGCAGTTCGGTTTTTCCTGGGCGCCCCCGGCTGAGTTTGATGATCAGGTTTCTCCCTCCTTCATTCCTTTGGGCCCTTCCTTTCATTTCCACAAGTGTCGAGATTACGCTCTTGAGGGTACCGCCCATCCGTTTTTCCTGAACAGAAGCTGGTGTGCCCGGCGGCTACTGTCGCAGTGCCTAGATGGAAAAGACTTCTGGATTGTTTTTATTCGGATCGCTCTGGGTGTGCGCGGCACCAGAACTCTCGCTGATTGGGTTTTTTGGGGGGCTAGGGTGTGCGCGGCTCCAAAACATTCGCAGTACTTTGGGACATGTTTTTTCCGCAATCGAGTCTTGGTTGCAATACCACAGTGAATGATTAACCCCGCCAACATATGTCGAGCGTGTTGGTGGCTTTTCTTCGTGTCCGTGTTTGAGATTCTCCTGCGTGACGATGGCGTGCTCCACGTGACCACGCCCGCCACCGACTCCGGCGCATGATTGGGTTTTCAAAGGAACGGGGGTGGGGGACACGACGTGTTTGACCTGAACGGGACCTGCCCGCTCCAGCGATCGCTGTTTCGCCGCGTTGTCTCTGCTGCCGTTCTCGTCTCGCACGCCGATTGGGATTCAGACTCATTCTCTTAGTCGCCGGCCGACCGACCGACCGACCGACCGAGGAGTCAGGAGGAGGAGACGCAAGAGGAAAAGGAGGAGGAGGAGGAGGGGGAGGAGGAGGAGGAGGAGGAGGAGGAGGAGGAGGAGGAAGAGGAGAAGGAGGAGGAGGAGGAGGAGGAGGAGGAGGAGGAGGAGGAACAGGAGGAGTTGGTGGTGGTGGAGGAGGAGGAAGAGGAGGAGAGGAACATCAGGAGGAGGAGGAGGAGGAGGAGGAGGAGGAGGAGGAGGAGGAGGAGGAGGATGTGGAAAAGGGATACGGGGGAGGAGGAGGAGGAGGAGGAGGAGGAGGAGGAGGAGGAGGAGGAGGAGGAGGAGGAGGAGGAGGAGGAGGAGGAGGAGGAGGAGGAGGAGGAGGAGGAGGAGGAGGAAAAGTCATTGGCCCATCGCGCCGCCCCCCGCCCCCCCCCTTTCCGAGGTCTGGACCTCGTGCGGAGCAGCCGCCCCCAGGCCGCCCCCAACAGTCTCGGGGGTCGTCCAGGTGGCCACCCGCGCCGATCTTGGCCTCTCAAGTTGGGCTTCCCAAGTGGTGTTAGAGTAGATGGGGTCGAAGGATCGCTCTTGGAAACCTAAAGGTTGACACCAGGACCAGTATCGGCGGTGTGCGTCCACCGATGGACGATGATCCTGATCTCGGTGATGATGGTCGTACTCGGGCTTCCCGGGCGACCGAACGATTACCACCAAGACCCAAATCTAGGACCATCTTGCCTCGGTGGAGGCAACCCCTTATTCTGGTGTTGCATCGCCAACGTCGCCGATGCAGCGCCGATGCATCGGCGATGCAGCGGCGATGCAGCGCGATCCTCCGACCCCATCTGCTCGGACCCGTTTGTGGGAGGCTTCAGGAGAATTGCATAACAAAAACCATGAATGTTCGGAGCTCCGCTCGCATTTCTTGGCTCTGCGCTGGGCCCTTCAGGCGGCCCTCCGGTGCTGCCCCCGGCCCGCTTCACGCGCTAGGGAATCTAAGAAGTCCGCGCGGAGCTCCGACAGTTTAGTTTTATGTAGTTTTTCCTGCCTCCACCATCCTGCGCCCAGGGTCGAGGCGGGAGTTTATCCCTAGCTCGCCCGAACGGGGCCCTTAAGTGTCCCTGCTGGCAGGAGGAGGAGGAGGAGGAGGAGGAGGAGGAGGAGGAGGAGGAGGAGGGAGGAGGAGGAACTCAGGGGAGGAGCAAGTTTCGTCGTCGCCGTGGCTGGGTTCGCCTCCAAAAATCTTGGGCAGACCGCCCCCCATGAGAGGCCCGTGGAGACCCAGGTCGGAGGTCCCAAGGAGCGATCTTGGCCCAAGGCGCCACAAAGGGTTTCCGCGCCATTCTGGAGCCTCTGGGGCCCCCCTCTACCTCCTCCTCCTCCTCCTCCTCCTCCTCCTTCTCCTCCTTTTCCTCCTCCTCCTCCTCCTCCCCTCCCTCCTCCTCCTCCTCCTCCTCTCCTCCTCCTCCTCCCCCCTCATCCTCCTCCTCCTCATCCTCTCCTCCTCCTCCTCCTCCTCCCTCCTCCTCTCCTCCTCCTCCCTCCTCCCTCCTCCTCCTCCCTCCTCCTCCTCCTCCTCCCCTCCCTCCTCCTCCTCCTCCTCCTCCTCCTCCTCCTCCTCCTCCTCCTCCTCCTCCCTATCCTCCCCCTCCTCTTCTCTGGCCCCGTGGGGGTCGCCCTGGAGGCTACCTGGGCCTGCCTGGACAGGGTCGCCTTGGGCCAGGGCCACCTTTGCTAGAGGCAGCGACAGAGGCAACTAGCCCAGGGGGGGCAATACGCACAGGAGGAGGAGGAGGAGGAGGAGGAGGAGGAGGAGGAGGAGGAGGAGGAGGAGGAGGAGGAGGAGGAGGAGGAGGAGGAGGAGGAGGAGGAGGAGGAGGAGGAGGGGAGGAGGAGGAGGAGGGGGAGGGGAGGAGGAGGAGGAGGAGGAGGAGGAGGAGGAGGAGGAGGAGGAGGAGGAGGAGGAGGAGGAGGAGGAGGAGGAGGAGGAGGAGGAGGAGGAGGAGGAGGAGGAGGAGGAGGAGGAGGAGGAGGAGGAGGAGGAGGAGGAGGGGGGAGGAGGAGGAATGGGAGGAGGAGGAGGAGTGGGAGGGGGAGGAGGAGGGGGAAGACGACAGGGGTGTCCAGAGGTGCCGATGGCCCATGTCTTCGGCCAGGCTCCCGGAGTGATACGCGTAATGCCCGCCCCTGGGCTATTCCGCCCCCATCTGTCGTCGCCTCCGACTTTGGCGGCACTCGGACCGGGCTCGGTCTGCATGCCCTCTTCCTCCGAGGCGTGGGCGTGCCCAGAGCCACCGCCCGGGGTGCCGCTCTTCAGAGGCCCTTCCCAGCGGGTGCTCGCGCCCTGGGCGGTGGCCGCACGCGCCCACGTCCACCGCGTGCCGAGGCTCCCGAAGACCGATCCCCCAGGCGGTGACCATCATGAGTTCGAAGAAGACGAGGGGCTTGTCTTCCACCGCCACCACCATAAGTTGGAGGGGGAGGGGCTCCTCCTCCTCCTCCTCCTCCTCCTCCTCCTTCCTCCTCCTTCCTCCTCCTCCTCTTCCTTCTCCTCCTCCTCCTCCTCCTCCTCCTCCTCTCTCCTCCCCCCCTCCTCCTCCCCTCCTCCTCTCCTCCTCCTTCCTCTCCTCCTCCTCCTCCTCCTCCTCTTCCTCCTCCTCCTCCTCTTCCTCCTCCTCCTCCTCCTCCTTCCCCCCTCCAACTTATGGTGGTGGTGTTGGAAGACAGGCCCATCAAGAAGAGCAGACGGCACAACCAGAAGCCATCGACGGTCCCCGCGGATTTCGTAGATCAGCGCTCGAGAGCCCCCTGGCGCTGCCCCTGGCGCCGCCCCTGGCGCCACCCGTGGCACACTCCGCGCCCGGGGGGGGGGTGTCGCGGACCGTCGAAGGTTTCTGTCATTCGGCGGCGAGCGGGGGGCGACGGGAGAAGGGGCGGGCCTTCTCAGAAGGCTCGGAAGCCCCCGGGCCTTCGGAGACGTTTTCTGACCCCCCCCGAAGACAAGGAAGCACTGCTCAGAAGGCGCGAGGGCGCGAGGGCTTCTGAGGAGTCCCGCCGCTTTCCGAGAAGGCCTTCTCCTCACTTCCCCCCCTCGCTCGCCGCCAGGTTGTGCAGTTCCTCTGTGGGCGAATCCCCGCCTCGCACTCTCCCCTGATTCCGTTGCAGCTCCTTCGTGACGTGCCCCCGCAGCAGGGGGCCTCGACGTCGATCTGCCTGGGCTTACGTCGGGCGTGTCCCTCTACAGGAGAGAGAAATATTCAAACATTAGTCAACAAATAGTCTGGGCACGATTTTTCGATTCTTCGTTTTGAGACCACTTTGGAGAATTTTTTGATATCTCTCACTTTGCGCCCCAAAGTCCGCCTGTAGGGGGACGTGCCCGACCCAAGCCTGGGCTGGTCCGCCAGCCCGAGCCGTCCTTGGGACCACCCCTGGGGGGCCCGGCCGGGAGAGCGGAGGCCGGGAGCGACGGCCGGCCGGCCGCCAGGATCTCTCTCTGCCGGGGAGGCGCTCGGCACGGATTTTGGGCCCGGGATCCAGTCGGGCACGTCCCCACAGGAGGAGAGCTCAAAAAGTAGTCAACAAGATGATGTGGGGACGGTGTTTGGACTAGTGTTGGTTATGTTTGAGTTAGTCTTGCATTTGTTTTTATCCATGTTTCGTCCAAGATTCGCCCGTAGGAGGACGTGCCCGACCTACGCCCAGGAGCGGACCTGGCCACGATCGGTGAGGTGGTCAGTTGTCGGCTACGCGCAAGGGTGACCCCTCGCCAGAGTGCCATACGGTGCGGGCCCACTGGGGCCCTCCGATCGTCGAGCGCGATGCGGCAGCAGCGTCTTGCGGCCTTCGGACTGGGCCCCCTCGCGGCGCCCCGAAGGTCGCGGCACCAAGTGTCACTCGTGCCCAGGGTCACACTCGTTGCGTGTTGCCGAAGGTGACGTCCCCCGAGCCCAGACGTCCGACGACGTTCAGGAGGGGAAAAAGCACACAGACACAATGAATCGTCGACCCCCGAGAAAACATGGGAAAATGATGATGGGCAGTGGGGGGGAAGACAAAGACCCAGAATCGATCTATCTATCTCTATATATATATATGGGAAAATATGGGAAATTCCGTTTTTTGTGTTTATTTATCTGTGTGTCCCAGGGCCCCTTCAGACATTCTTGCTTGTCCACCCGCGGCCTTCCGTGGGTCCCGGCCCACCCTCCCCAGGGCACAACACCTGGGATCGATGTTCTATAATTCCTTGAAAGCGGTTCCAAGTGAATAGAGACAGCGATCCCACTGGGATCGCTTCTCTAGACCCCTGGGAATCCATTCCCAGGGTTTGCCTTCCTGCGCGCGTTCAGTGCTCTGCTCCTGGCGGCCACCGGGCCCAGCCGTGGCCCCAGGAGGTCGGGCAGCGCAGGCAGCACACGCCGGGGTCGAACCTCGGCGGCGAGCGAGGGGGGGGGGAGTAAGACCGGCGTCAGCCCAACATACTTGAACTCGGGGGCGGACAGAACCCCCAACAGTGACACGTCGATTAGTGAATTGTCCGTTTTCGGTTTTCGAGAGGGCGCCGCGGCCGCTATTTTCCAGGCTTGCGCCCGCCAGGTTTGGGCCTCAGGTCGTTTTCACTAAACCACGTTTTACTAAAGGGAGGTCTGTCCATCCCCGATAAACTAAATGTGCATCGCCCCCCCAGAGGCGACGCGCGCACCGAGAGCTGCTATAGTATATGCGTCGTGGCGGGCGCTTTCTGGCCACACCGCTCGGGAAAGGACATACTCCAAGATGGGTATACTATATGTTCGGGTCGGACGCGCGCCTCCAAGGAGGACATGTAGTATTAGTATGTCCCTGTGCGTCCCATGAGAAGGAGACGGTCTTCTGAGAAGGCGGCGGGACTTCTCAGAAGCCCTCGCGCGTTTGAGAAGTCTTCGGTGTCTCCGGGGGAGGCTTAGAAAACTTCTCAGAAGGCCCAGGTACTTCCGAGCCTTCTCAGAAGGCCTTCTCCCTCTTACTCCCCCCCTGGCACGCCGCCGAGAAAAGCGAAGGAAAACCACGCCAGGGTTGAAGACATCGATCCTCCGCATGCCTACAGACTCCCGAGGTCTGGAGCCCTCCCCCAGGGCCAGCCTTTCATCTCGAGTCGTTTTCGGATGGCCCCTGTGCGCAGGTTGCTTGGTCCGACACTGAGAGGCCCTGTTGGACTCTTGTCCTGGCTCCTCTTCTGGCCCTGGCTCCTCCCCGGACCCTGCTCCTCCCCGGCAACACCCCTGAGACCCGACGACTCGAATACATTCCACCATTGCGGTCGACCAAATGACACCATCACACAAATTACACAACACGAACACATACGGTCGGACCGAAGTGTAAGGCCGAGGTCGGCTCGGGAAGGGCACACAGGGCTCGCGACCTCGGTGCCGTTCCGGGGCACGGGCGGGCGATTCCGGCCCGACACGTGCGCTCGCTGTGCGGGTGCGTGCGCGGCGTGTGCGCGCGTGCGGTTTGTTAGTTCAAGCTGTGCGCGGCCTGCTTAGCTTCGACCGGAGGAGGTGCGCTCTCGACCCGCGGATCAAACAAGTGCGCGCGTGCGGCCACGTGCGGGGGCATGTGCTCTGAGCTGTTCCATCGTTGTTCTGCATCGGCCCCGTGTTTGGGCGTCGTCTGTGACGACAGTACGCGCATGTGCGTGGCGCGCTCGCGCAACGGTTGTGCTGTATGTATGAGCAGCGTTAGTTAACGGGCGAATAACGGTATAACATAAACTTTTTCGCTGTCGGGGGCGCCTGTCCCAGGGCGGCTGGAAAGTTTATACCCCTACGGTGCCACCGTAAGGGTATAAACTTTCCAGCCGCCCTGGGACAGGCGCCCCCGGCAGCGACAAAGTTTATTTTATACCGTTCTTCGCCCGTTAAGTTAGATGTGTCAGGCGATACAGTGCCGCAGTTGCTTGCCCTGGCGCTGCCCGCGCATGCCCGCACATGGCGCCGCACATACCCGCGCATGGCATCACTCGTGGTAGCAGACGACCGCGCATGCCCGCACATGGCGCCGCTCGTGGCCGCGAGGGGGTGCACGGCCACGTTCAGCGCCGCACATGCTTGCACTGCGCCGCAAAAGGGGATACTGAGGAGGAGGAGGAGGAGGAGGCGGAGGAGGAGGAGGAGGCGGAGGAGAAGGAGGAGGAGGAGGAGGAGGAGGAGGAGGAAGGAGGAGGAGGCAGGAGGGGGGAGGAGGGGGGAAGGAGGCGGAGAGGCGGAGGAGCGGAGGAGGCGGAGGGAGGCGGAGGAGGCGGAGGAGGCGGAGGACGGAGGAGGAGGAGGAGGAGGAGGAGGAGGAGGCTTCACGGAGCAGGAGGAGGAGGAGGAGGAGGAGGCGGAGGGATGATGATGATGAGGGGAGGAGGAGGAGGCGAGGAGGCGGAGGAGGCGGAGGATCGGAGGAGGGCGGAGGAGAGCGGAGGAGGCGGAGGAGGCCGGAGGAGGCGGAGGAGGAGGTCGAGGCAGAGCGCAGGAGGAGGGGAGGAGGAGGAGGAGGAGGAGGAGGAGGAGAAGGAGGAGGAGGAGGAGGAGGGAGGAGGAGAGTGGGGTGGGGGGGGAGGAGGGGGAGGAGGAGTAGAAGGAGGAGGAGGATGGAGGAGGAGGAGGAGCGAGGAGGAGGAAGAGGACGGAGGTAGGAGGACGGAGGAGGAGGAGGACGGGAGTAGGAGGAGGAGGAGAAGGAGCGGCGAGGGTTAGAGGGTGGAGGGGGAGGGGCAAGGGGCGAGGGGGAGGGGGCGGGGGAGGGGGAGGGGGAGGGGGAGGGCGGAGGGCCCTAGGGGGAAGGGGGCGGGGGAGGGGGAGAAGGAGCGGGCGGTGAGGGGGAGGGGGGAGGGGGAGGAGGAGGAGGGAGGAGCAAGGAGGAGGAGGAGGAGGAGAGGAGGAGGAGGAGGAGGAGGAGGAGGAGGAGGAGGAGGAGGAGGAGGAGGAGGAGGAGGAAGAGGAAGAGGAGGAGGAGGATGAGCAGGAGGAGGAGGAGGAGGAGGAGGAGGAGGAGGAGGAGGAGGAGGAAGAGGAAGACGAACAAGAAGAAATCGAATGCAATACGACGAACAATACTACTACTGTGATTAAGAAGACGAATACTACTCATACTAAGACTACTAATAATACTCATACGAATGACGGTACTATACATGAGAGTGCCACTAAGACTCGCAATACTACGAATATTCATACTAATACGAATAATATTAACAACACTACGTATAGTAATCATCATACTATTAAGATGAATAAGAGTAAGACGGATGACAATAATATTAATAATGCTAATAATTATCATAATATTAATACTGATAACAATATTAATAATACTACTAATAACACCAATCATAATAATGATATGATGCGACGAATGCTAATAAGAATAATAAGAAGAGGAGGAGGTGGAGGAGGAGGAGGAGGTGGAGGAGGTGGAGGAGGTGGAGGAGGAGGCGGAGGAGGAGAAGGAGGAGGAGGCGGAGGAGGAGGCTTGCTCGTTTCAGGAGGTTGCGCTTCCTGCCCGCTGGGCGATGTCAGCCGCCTGGCGGAGATCCTACCCTACCCAGTCTGCCTTTTTCTCCCCGGGGCCCCCGTCCCTTCCAGCCTTTTCGTTCCTCCCAGTCTTCTGCCCCCTGTCCTCCAGTCAAGAATACACGACCAGGCGCCGCGAGCTGTGCAGATTTTGTGGCGGCCTGTGCAAGGCGTGTGCTTTTTGCATGTGGAAGCGTGTTTTCGCGCGGCGCCCGCGGGCCCCCATTGTCCCGCCGTAGACGTGTTCTCTCGCCCATGGTATTTATCTTGGAGGCGTTGTCCAGGATGCTTGGGAGGGCGCTCCTGCAACTTATGTTTCTGCGGAAGTATGGCGTGCGCGGCCATGTGCGGGCATGGCAGGGCTTTTCCTGACCAGCGACTTGTGGGCATGGATCAGCGGGATGCATTTGTGGGGAGGCGGTGAGTTCGACGCTACCCCGCGCAGAGGCGCACAGGCGCGCGGCATGTGCGCAGAGAAAACGCAGAACAGAAACACCAACGCTGAAATCATGAACCTTGGAATAATGAGCCGTGTGTGCCCCAATGTTCTTCGTTTTTGTCGTATGGTCTTGTGCATCCTGGGGAAGGATGCCCTCGGTGGTTTGGGGTGCTTGGGCCGGCGGAGGGTTTCATGCTTTTGAAGGATGTTCTTCTGTCCTTGTCTCGGCGGTGTGAAAAACCACGACCGGAACCCTGGGCCCCGTCTTTCTGCGTCATTTTTCAAGCTGGATCAATCTGTGAGGGTCCCAGGGCCCGAGAGTGGGCAAACACGCCTGGCTCTCGACAGGAACCTCCTGTCGTGACTATTCCACGCCGCGAGGGGTTCAGGGGACGTGGGTTTCGTGCTGGTCCCGAGGTCAGACAAACGCCTCCACAGGTCGACAATTTGCAAAATACCTCTCGTCGTGATTGCTCCACGACGCCAGGGGGTGGCTTCTGATGGCCTCGGTGCCCCATAACGATCCCTGGAGGCCGAACTCGAGGAGAAACGCCCAGGTTGAACGATGATCCTCAGGACGTGTGCTGGCGTAGTGTGTGCATACCCCGTTCGGCCTGTGCCTGCCGTCGTTGCAGCGCGCGTTGGCGCTCTCGCACGTTTCGAGGGTCGCCGATTGTCGGGTGTTGCCAGAAGTGCTCCTGGCCCGAGGTGCCCTCGGGATTTCCACGGAGGCCCCCACGGCCTCCAGCGCACCCCTGACGAGGCCTCGAGGGCCCCAGGGCCTCCTCCAAAAGGGACCGGGAAATCTGTGGGCTCCTTGGGCCAGGGGCTCCTGCAGCAACCTCCGACAGCACGAGGTGGCGCTAACGGGGAGTATTCAAACATAATCCAAATATAGTATGGGGACGACTTGTTGTTGCAGTTGTTGTTGTTGCTGTTGTTGCAGTTGTTGGTGTTGTCGTTGTCGTTGTCGTTGTCGTTGCCGTTGCCGTTGCCGTAGTTGTTGTTGTTGTTGTTGTTGTTGTTGTTGTTGTTGTTGTTGTTGTTGTTGTTGTTGTTGTTGTTGTTGTTGTCGTTGTCGTTGTCGCTGTTGTCGCTGTTGTTGTTGTTGTTGTTGTGGTTGTTGTTGTGGTTGGTTGGTTGGTTGGTTGGTTGGTTGGTTGGTTGGTTGGTTGGTTGGTTGGTTGGTTGGTTGGTTGGTTGGTTGTTGTTGTTGTTGTTGTTGTTTGATTTTTGTTTGGTAGTTTGGACTATTTTCCCAGCACTCCTGATTCTTCGCCCCACATCTCCCCTGTAGGAGGACACGCCCGACCCAGCGCCCACGCGCGCTCAGAGCACCATCGCCTCGAGCACACCACGCCGTCGGAGGTCTGGGGACGTCGGCTTCGTGCTCTGCCTGCGGCGCCTGCAGCGCGAGGCCGCCGGCGCGCTCCCGGCGCCGGCCGCGGCGGCGGGCGCTGGCTCCTCCCCGCGCGCTGGCCGCGCGGCGGTGGCCGCGACACCGGTAGTTTCTCAACCGAGTGCCCGTGCGCTGATGAGACAACGAACGCTCTGACTTCTGCTGTGTTGCCTTGAGATTTTCTACTCATCTTGGTGTGTTTTTTCCGACGAGAATCGGCGGGATCGGGCGCGCGGGCGTCTTGGACGCCCACACTCATTGCATTACTTGAACACTCCTGCTGCGTGGCGGACGGGTCGGGAGGATCGGAAAGGGTACTCGGCAGGGTCAGAGGACCACTTCGGGGAGCTGCTCGCAGCCGTAGGGGGCCACATGCGAACCCTGCCCCTAGCCCCCACGATTTCTGAGGGGTAGGGTGGGGTTCACTTCGCTCGGCGGCACGTCGCCGCAAAAGGGGATCATGGGGGGGAGGGGGGGAGGAAGAGGAGGAGGAAACCGATGATGATGATGATGATGATGATGATGATGATGATGATGATGATGATGATGATGCTGATGATGATGCTGATGATGATGCTGATGATGATGATGGTGATGATGATGATACTGATGCTGCTGCTGATGATGCTGCTGCTGATGATGATGATATGGTGCTGACGATGACAATGCTGATGCTGCTGATGATGCTGATGCTGATGCTGCTGATGCTGCTGATGATGATGATGGTGATGGTGAAGATGATGCTGCTGCTGTTGATGATGATGCTGATGATGATGATGCTGATGATGACGATGACGATGACGATGATGATGAAGATGACGATGATGATGCTGCTGATGATGATGCTGCTGATGATGATGATGATGACGATGCTGATGAGGATGAGGAGGAGAATGCGGATGATGACGATGATGCTGATGATGATGACGATGCTTATGATGATGATGATGCTGATGATGATGATGCAGATGATGATGATGATGATGATGCTGATGGTGATGATGATGAGGATGATGATGATGCTGATGATGCTGATGATGCTGATGATGCTGATGATGATGATGCTGATGATGATGATGCTGCTGCTGATGATGATGATGATGCTGATGCTGATGCTGATGCTGATGCTGATGATGATGCTGCTGATGATGATGATGATGATGCTGCTGATGATGATGATGCTGATGATGATGATGCTGATGATGATGCTAATGCTGATGATGCTGATGACGATGATGATGATGATGATGATGATGATGCTGCTGCTGACGATGACGATGATGAAGATGACGATGATGATGCTGCTGATGATGATGCTGCTGCTGATGATGATGATGACGATGCTGATGATGATGACGATGCTGATGAGGATGAGGAGGGGGATGCGGATGATGACGATGATGCTGATGATGATGATGCTTATGATGATGATGCTGATGAT
>CAUYUJ010008316.1:0-41023 GCA_963575745.1 Prorocentrum cordatum
TCATCCCATCATCATCATCATCATCATCATCATCATCATCATCATCATCATCATCACCATCACCATCACCATCACCATCACCATCATCATCACCATCACCATCATCATCATCATCATCATCATCATCATCATCATCATCATCATCATCATCATCATCATCATCATCATCATCATCATCATCATCATCATCATCATCATCATCATCATCATCATCATCATCATCGTCCGCAGCATCATATTCATACGCTTCTTTGTCCTGCTCCTCCTCCTCCGCCTCCTCCTCCGCCTGCTCCTACACATCATCCTGCTCCTCCTTCGCCTCCTCCTCCTCCTCCGCCTCATCCGCATCCTCCACATCGTCGTCATCAACATCACCATCAGCAGCATCAACAACAGCATCATTATCATCAGCAGCATCATCGTCATCAACCGCACCATCATCGTCAGCAGCATCAGCACCCCATCATCACCATCAGCATCATCGTCATCGTCATCATCACCATCACCATGATCATGTATCAGCATCAGCATCATTAGCAGCATCGGCATCATCACCACCATCATCAACAACATCAGCATCATCATAATCAGCATCATCATCCGCAGCATCACAACCATCTCCATCATCACCATCGTCATCACCATCCGCCGCATCAGCATTCTCATCAGCTTAATTCACCATCAGCGTCATCATCAGCATCATCATCAACATCAACATCATCAGTACCAGCATCGTCACCATCATCATTATCATCAGCAACCGCATCGGCATCAACGTAATCATCGTCATCCGCATCCCCATCATTATCATCATCATCACTATCATCACCAGCATCAGCATCAGCATCAGCATCAGCATCAGCATCAGCATCAGCATCATCATCATCATCATCATCATCATCATCATCATCATCATCATCATCATCATCATCATCGGTACCATCATCATCATCATGATCATCAGCATCATCATCATCATCATCATCATCATCATCATCGTCAACATCGTCAGCACCATCATCCTCATCACCACCAGCATCAACATCAGCATCATCAGCATCCACGTCAGCATCAGCATCATCATCACCGACATCATTATCAACATCATCAACATCAACATCAGCATACTAATCATCAGCATCATCAGCATAATCAACACCATCATCATCATACTCATCAATGTCAAACGCAACACCATCAGCACCATCAGCGTCATCAGCATCCGCATCGGCATCGTCGCCACCATCGTCAACATCGTCATCAGCAACATGATCATCACCAGCACCACCAGAGTTCTCTTCATCATCAACATCATCAGCACCATCAGTAGACTCGTCATCATCATAATCACCATCGTCAACATCGTTACCATCAGCATCATCAGCATCATCACCACTAGCATCGTTAACAGCATCATCGGTATCGTCATAATCATCAGCAGCATCAGCTTCAACATCATCACCAACACCACCATCATCATCAGCAGCAGCATCAGCATCAGCATCGTCATCATCAACCTCATCATCATCATCATCACCATCATCATCATCATCATCATCATCATCATCATCATCATCATCATCATCATCATCATCATTCTCAGCAGCAGCAACATCAGCATCATCGTCACCATCGCATCATCAGCATCAGCATCAGCATCAGCATCAGCATCAGCATCAGCATCAGCATCAGCAGCATCATCATCATGATCACAATCATCGTCGTCAGCATCATCATCACAACATCATCATCCGCATTATACTGATTATCATCAGCATCATCCTCAGCATCCTCATCCTCGTCCTCCTCGTCCTCCTTCTCTGTCCCGCCTTCTCCTCCGTTTCCTCCTCCTCCTCCTCCTCCTCCTCCTCCTCATTCTCCTCCTCCTCATCGTCTCCCCTCTCTTCTTCTCCTCCTCCTCCTCCTCCTCCTCCTCCTCCTCCTCCCTCCTCCTCCTCCCCTCCTCCTCCTCCTATTCATCCCCTTCCCTCCTCCTCCTCCTCCGCCTCCTCCTCCTAACGTATCCTCTCCTCCTCCTCCTCCTCCTCTCCGTTTCCTCCTCTTCGTTTCCTCCTCCTCCTCCGGTCCTCCTCATCCTTCTCCTCCTCCTCCTCACCTTCCTCCTCCTCCGTTCCTCCCCTCGGTTCCTCCTCCTCTTCTCCTCCTCCTCCTCCTCCTCAGTTTCCGCCTCGTCCTCCTCTCCCTCCTCCTCCTCCTCCTCCTCCGCCTCCTCTTCGTGTCCTCCGCCTCCTTTTCCTCGCGAGGCCCACGCCGCACGCCACCGCCCCTGCCCCCTCGGGCAGCGGCCGAGGGGCGCGCCCGCCATGTGCGGGCAGGGCCGCTTCGCGGCGCGCGCGCGCCCCGCTTGCGACCTGCCCGCTCTGTCGCGGCGGCGCGCGGCGGGGGTGAGAGGGGGGCCGCCACGCCCTGCTGCAAAGGGGGGGCGGCGTCACAGGGGGGGGGGGTGGAGGGGGGCCGGGAGAGAGGAGAGGGGAGCAAGGGGCGGACGGAGGGGCGATGGGGGAGCGGGGGGGGGGAGGAGCGAGGGAGGGAGGAGCGGGCGGACCGGGCGAGGAGGGGGGAGGAGGAGGGGGAGACGCTCTGATTCTGAGGATGATAGGGGGAGGAAGACGAGGAGGAGCAGGCTGTGGTAAGGGGCGAAAGAATGGGAGGATATTGAGGAGAACAACGAGGAAGGTGTGTGATATTAGGAACTAGGAGGGGATGGATGATTTAATTAAGGCGGATGGTCATGGTGCAGAAGAAGGAGGAAAAGGAGGATGAGGAGGAGGAGGAGGAGGAGGAGGAGGAGGAGGAGGAGGAGAAGGACCAGTGCAAACCCAAAACGCATCAACGATATTGCATTGAACCCTCACTCCAAGTTCCCTCTCCAGAATCCGGTTTCTACACGAATCTGTTTGCATTGCGGGAAGTGTCCCGTTGAGGGACAAAGCTCCGAGAATCGACAATCGTGCCAAAGCACCATCCCTGGGACTTCAACGCCGCGAGTCAACGTGACTGGTGCGCTCCGACACTCCTAAACCGCACCGGAGAACCTTTCTTGGGACTTCAGCACCACGAATCCACGTGGCTGTTGCGGCCCGACAATGCTACATCCGGCCATAACACCACCCGTCGGACTGCAACCCTAAGAAACCCTTGCAACAGCTGCGAGCTTTGAAGACGAATGCGCGCGGCGCCAAGCCGAGGGCTGCATTCTCAAACAGAACTGCCCTCCATCCTTCAAGGTATTGCAAACTGTTCAGACGGGTGCGCGTGGCACTAAGGCGAGAGCCACAATTTGAAAACCATCCGCCCTCCATCCTTCCAATTGTTCCAGCGAAGGCGCGCGTCGCTGAAGCGGAAACCACATTTGGAGAACCACCTGCACTCCATCCTTCAATTGCTTGAAACTTTTTAGGCTTCAGGTTCAGGAGAGGCGAAGAAGTCTCACGCGGAAAGCCCAGCCCGCTCTATGACACGCTTTGGCGTGCGACTGGGAGGAGCAATGCATAAGGAAAACAGATGGAGGCCGACGAGGGTGAGGACGACGAGAAGCAGCGAGGAGGAGGAGGCGGAGGAGGAGGAGGAGTATGAGCAGGAGCAGGAGCAGGAGCAGGAGGAGGAGGAGGAGGAGGAGGAGGAGGGGGGGGCGTCAGAGTGGGAGGAGGGTGAGGCGAGGGGGAGGACAACAGAGGAGCAGGAGGGGGGGAGGATGGAGGGGGGGGGAGGAGAGGACGAGGAGGGAGGGGGAGGACAAAAGTGAATTGACCGTGGCAAGCCGGCCAGGGCGCGCGGGGCCGGCTGATTGCGGCCCCGGGAGAGCGGCGGAGGGCAGAGGCGAGTGGCCAGCGAACAGCGCGACGGGAGGGAGGAGGCGAGCCGATAGAAGGAGGGGGGGACTGGCGCAAGGAAGGGAAACGGCAACCCAGAATCGACGATACATTGCCGATAGATCGGCGGTGGGCCCCAGATAGGGACACGCCGCGCTCCTGGACACGCTGCGGCACCCGGGCCCCGATCGGCGGGGCTGGGGGCGATCGGGGGGTCGATCGATGCTTCCTCCCCTGGGCCAGCTCTCCCCTTGCCAGCGCCTCTGAGAGGAGGAGGAGGAGGAGGAGGAGGAGAGGAGGAGGAGGAGGAGGAGGAGGAGGAGGAGGAGGAGGAGGAGGAGGAGGAGGAGGAGGAGGAGGCGGAGGAGGAGCGCCCCTGAGGGGAGGCCGAGGCAGCCAGGGCAGCGCAGGCAGGCGGAGGAGGGCAAGTCGAGGCGAAACGGCAGCTCAAAATCGGTTCCCGGAGCCCTCCTGGGGTCCAGAATCCACCAATTGTCCGAGCTGCGTCCTGCCGTGGCGACGAGGGCCCCCCCCCGACCCCCCCGAAGGGCCAAGTACCGACATCTCAACTGGCCCTCCCCTGAGACAAGCAGCTGTGCGCAAACGATGAATATCACGAGCTGAACCCAAAAAGCTACACTCGAGCCTGTATATGTTTGCCTACAGTGCCCAGCTGGGCTGCTCCGAACGGTCAGAGCTGCTGCCTCGCCGCCAGCTGCTTGTACTGGCCCCCTGGGATCCGCATAAGCTCCTGGTGGGTGCCCTTCTCGACCACCCTGCCTGAGCGGCAAGGGGGGACAACATTAGGGAAGTTAGGAAGTTTCTACATTCGAGGTTTTCGGACGTTTTCTTTGGTTCTCGGCCGCCTTCCAGGGATGCCTTCCAGCGGCTGCGCCTCGCCGAGAGCGTTCCAAGGGTGCCCGGATCGTCCCAAACAGCCGCTTCCGGCCCGAACTGTGGCCCGAAAACCACCAGGCTGGGCCGGCACAAGTGAAGAAGCATCGGCCTGTAGCCGGCGGTGCATCGCCCACAGGTCAGCGACCGGCCCCCGGTAGCGAATCCGCACGTCGCTGGACGCGGTGGGCCATCAGGCCCCTGTCGGCGACGGGTGGGTGAGTGGGGGTTGATGCGACCCCCCCTTGTGTTAGGTCGGGCCTGTCCCCCTGAGGGGGATTTTCGACGAAAGATTAAAAAATACACCAAAAATAATCCAAAAATAGTCTGTGGAGGACAATTTTTTTAATATGTTTTGACCTTTTTGGGGTATTTTTGGGGTATTCTTCATTTTTCGTCGAAAATCCCCCTGTAAGGGGACGCGCCCGACTTAACCCTTGTGCCGATCTCCCCCTAAACGTTGCCCCCGACTGCCCTGATACACCACGCAGATCGCGTCGCAGCTCTGAACGGTCGACAGCCGGTGCGCGATGACCAGCGTGGTGCGCTGCTCCTTGTCCAGCAGCGCGTCCAGCGCCTCCTGCACCACCCGCTCGCTCTCCGTGTCCAGCGCGCTGGTGGCCTCGTCCAGCAGCAGCACGCGCGGCCGCCGGACCATGCAGCGCGCGATGGCCACCCGCTGCTTCTGGCCCCCGCTCAGCTGCGCCCCCCGCTCGCCTACGGACGTCTGGTACTGGTCCTCGAATGGTAAGGCTTCGGGTTGCGCACAGCCTCCTCCTCCTCCTCCTCCTCCTCCTCCTCCTCCTCCGCCCTCTCCTCCTCCTCCTCCTCCTCCTCCTCCTCCTCCTCCTCCTCCTCCTCCTCCTCCTCCACAATTACTCAATATGAATACTACACTCCCTCTTCCCCTGATGACGGTTTGAAAGTGTCCGACCCCCCCCGCGTACTGTTTTTTACACACAGGTTTCCCCGGAGTTGGGTTTTCGCCTGCATTGTTTTCCAAAATGCTGCTCTCGCTGAGGCGCCGGCCTCATTTTCGGGCCCCGCTCGTTCCGAATCGTGCTCCCGCTGCAGCGCTGGCCTCATTTCCGTGCTTCCGCTCGTTCCGAATCGTGCTCCCGCTGCAGCGCTGGCCTCATTTCCGCGCTTCCGCTCGTTTCGACTCGTGCTCCCGCTGCAGCGCTGGCGTCATTTCCCGTGCCATGCCACGGCATGCAATGCAATGCTAGGTTGATACTACGCTTTGCGGTGCTCTTCTACGCCATGCCATGCCGTGCTCTACAATGCATCGCGTACCCTTTCGGGATCATTGCCCTGCTCGACATCCGACTGTGCGAGTAGAGAGGATCTGCGCCATGGTAAGGGATGGGAGGGAGGGGTAGGATGTCAGATATGACGCGAGCGCACCTAGCTTGTCCTCCTCCTCCTCCTCCTCTTCCTCCTCCTCCTCTCCTCCTCCTCCTCCTCCTCTCTCCTCCCTCCCTCCTCCTCCTCCCTCCTCCTCCTCCTCCTCTCCTCCTCCTCTCCTCCTCCTCCTCCTCCTCCTCCTCCTCACCCCTCCCAGGGTGGGTAGTCTCGGCTCCTCCTCCTCCTCACCCCTCCCAGGGTGGGTAGTCTCGGCTGGCCTCCACAGGCCCCCCGCGTCGCCCAGGGCGGTCTCGACACCCTGGCGCCGCCTCCGGCGGCGCCTCTGGGGCGCTTCGCGCTCCGGGTCGGGGTGCGGAGATCGCCCCAGGCTACTCGGGAGACCTGTGGAGGCCAGCGGGGACCACCTCAGCGGGCCACATGCGAACCCCACCCCTCGAGGGACAAAAAGATACGGATACGTGTTGTCCCCCTTCGTTTTCGGCCTTTCTTGGTCCTCCTGGGGAATCCTCGTTGTCACCGCTGGATTCGCCTCGAAATTCTGGTCAAAACGCACCCCAAGAGAGGTCCGGGGACAACACGTATCCGTATCCTTCCGCCCCCCAAACCCCCACCCCCCACGATTTCTGCGTGGGAGGGTGGGGTTCACTTCGCTCGGGAGCTCCCGAACGGAGCGACCCCCCCCACCCTCCCCCTCAGAAATCGTGGGGGGTGGGGGTGGGGTTCGCACGTGGCCCCCTGTACCTGGGGGACCCGTCCGTGCGCAAGCCGCAGCTTTACAGTCCTCGAACTTGGTAATGAAGTCGTGGGCGTTCGCGTCCTTGGCGGCCGCGATCGCATCGTCGTCGGTCGCGCCCTCCCGGCCGTATTTGATGTTGTCCAGCACGCTCCCCGCGAAGAGGACCGGCTCCTGCTGCACCAGCGACATCACCGACCGAAGCCACTGCAGGTTCAGCGAGCGAATATCATGCCCGTCAAACGTGACACAGCCGGCGGCAGGGTCATAAAAGCGCTGCAGCAGTCTTATCGTCGTGCTCTTCCCAGAACCAGACGGTCCTACGAAAGCGACGCGCTTCCCAGCCTCTATGGCGAGGTCGAAGTCGACAAAGACCTTGACGTGCGGCTGACTGGGGTAGCTGAAGTGAACGTGGCTGAAGCCGATGGCACCCTCAACCTTCTCGAGGCGAAGGCCGCCCTCGTCGTATGCGTCGATGCGCGGCGTGCGGTCTAGGGTATTAAAGATACGTTTCAGAGCGTGCGCGCCTTTTGCTTTGTCTCCCTGCCACTGTGTGATACCTTGCGAGATACCGCCCAAGCTAAACACCAGGGTGAAGAACACCTGGAGGACGCTCTGGGGGTCTAGGTGGAAGAAATCGATGTAACAGCTGGCAACCAACATTACACTTCCGTACAACATGTATGTGACGAAGGAATTGTAACCCTCCATTATGGCAGTGACCGTGCATTGACGCTTGTCCTCCATGAACTCCTTGCGCAATACATCCTTATACCATTTCAACATCCTGTCCTGCAAGCTGAAAGCCGCGACCGTCTTGATGTTTCCCACCACTTCGCTCACCACAGGTCCAGCCCTGGATTCGTCCTTCTTTTTCAAAGACCTCATCTTGAAAATCTGGCCCACCATCATGAAGGGCATGATGAGGATGAGTGTCGCAGTGAGCTGCCAGGACTCCAGCAGGGCCAGACACATTGCCACCACTATGGTGACCAACACTCGCACGACACCGCCAAAGCTCTCCCCGGTGAAGCTCTTGATCATCGCGGCCTCGTGGGCCAGGCGGTCGGTGAGCTGGCCGCAGGTGCGGAGGTCGAAGTAGGCCATCTCCTGGCGCATGATCGCGGAGAACGTCTCGATGCGCACCCGCCGGGTCAGGCCCTCGGAGACGCGGCGGAAGCCGCTGCCGGCGAGGTAGATGGAGACGAGCTGGACCGCAGAGACGGCACCGTAGAGCACGCACGTCTCTCGCACCGCGTCGTGGACCTTCGCCGCGCTGTAGGCCGGCACCCAGCTGCCGCCCGGGCCGAGGGGCAGGGCGGGAGGCGCGCTCAGGACGTCGATGGCTCGGAGGCTGCCAGGGTCTGCGACCACGAGGAGGAGGAGGAGGAGGAGGAGGAGGAGGAGGAGGAGGAGGAGGAAGGAGGAGGAGGAGGAGGAGGAGGACTTTCGAACCCTAGCCATACGGCACACGGGTCCAATCGACGCTGGGGTATCGGACACCCCCGCTGGGGTTTCCCCCCTGGCTGCAGGCAGCCTTCGATTTCTGAACCTCCAGCGTGCCTCGTGCGGCCTGCCAGGGCAGGGCGCACACGGCCGCCTGCAGAGAGCCTCTCGGCCCGGGGTGCCCCGCGCCCACCTGCGCGTGCCACTCGGAAGGCCTTCGTGGCGGTGGCTCCTGCTACCTCCTCCTCTCCCCTCCTCCTCCTCATCTCCTCTCCGCTCTCCTCTCCTCCTCTCCTCCTCCTCGCCACTGCTCCTCCTGCTGCTGCTCCTCTGCTGCTCCTCCTGTGCTCCTCCTGCTCCTCCTGCTGCTCCTCTGCTGCTTCTCCTCCTCCTCTCTCCTCCTCCTCCTCCTCTTCCTCATCCTCGTCCTCTCCTCCTCCTCCTGCTGCTCCTCCTGCTGCTGCTCCTCCTGCTGCTCCTCCTGCTGCTCCTGCTGCTCCTCCTGCTGCTTCTCCTCCTCCTCCTCCTCCTCCTCCTCCTCCGCCTCCTCCTCCTCGCCCTCTTTCTCATCCTCCCCGAGGTGCCCCGAGGGGCCCCGAGGGCTCCAAGGAGGCCCCGACCGCCCAGGCCAGGCACTGGAGCCGCGGGGAGCCGCCCCTCTGGGCCAGCGCGGCCCCCCTCCCCCCGGCAGCCTCCGAGGCTGGAGTGCCCGAAGAGGCGCCCCATCAGGGGCCCGCAGCACGACTGGAAGCCGGTCATGACCTCGAGGATAGACAAACCCAGACATGGTCGCGGCGTCGAACGTTCAGGGCGGCAGATGTTTCTGCATGTTCGGCCCCTCGGGGCCCTCGCCGGGCCCCGGGACCGTCAAAGAACGGCTCCGGATAAAAAACTGGCCCGGGGGAAACGGTCTGGATTTCCGGGGACGCCGTCCTGAAAAAATCAGGACGTCGCATGTCTGGGTAGACACGCGCGTTCCACTACTCGCAGAGTAGCTACTCGCACATGGCCTGGATCCGTGGCATCAAGGCAAACAAATGCCATTGGATCAAGGCAATCAGGCTTCATTGGATGTTTGCGAGTAGGCACTTTGCGAGTAGTGAAACGCGCATGGTGAGAGGAACAAGCAGACTGCACAAACACGAAATGTCGGAGCTCCGCGCGGATCTCTCGGATCGGCTGCCAGGGAGGGGGGGGGCTCAACATCGATCCACGTGATCCGCGCGGACCCCTCCGAAATTGAAAACGCACGGCAAGTTCGTGCCGTGACGACCCGGGCGTTGGCTCCTGACGCCGCGTGGATCGTTCGACCTTGCACGATCGGCTGCTCTTCGATCGCCCGATCGCTCCATGCAGACCGATTCTGGGCCACTGGCGGCGTTTACCCTTGAGCGCGGAGGGCGGAGGAGGGAGGAGGAGACGGAGGAGGAGGAGGAGGAGGAGGAGGAGGAGGAGGAGGAGGAGGAGGAGGAGGAGGAGGAGGAGGAAGAAGAAGAACATGTGGGAGCATGTCGCTAACCACACACGTGGTTTCAAACACAAGCCAGTCAGGGCACAGAGGGGTGACCACGTCGCCAACGACTCGCAGCCTAAGCGCGACGGCTGGGACGCAGGGGACCTTCAAGCGGCCTCAACCCTATCGAACCACCTAGCACGCGCAACTGGGCTTGTACCCCAGGGGGAGTGGACACAAGGTCCCATGGGATTTACATGCCACCTGGCCCCACCTTTCCACCAAATGCGCGATCCCCGCGCCTGGGAACCAACTCTAGTGCTACGGGCGCTGCTGACGCCACCAGCGGCAAGGCGAGGACGCCAAGCCGCTTGGTTCCCAAAGAACACGGCCGGTTACACCTCACCCAGCTGGCGGATCACGCTCCCGACAGCGTGCCCCGTGGAGTGTGTGGCACTGACACAATGAGAACAGGTGCCATGCCCCACCCATGGGGCCGGAGGAGGAGGGGAGGAGGACGAGGATCAGGAGGAGGAGGAGGAGAAGGAGGAGGAGGAGGAGGCGGAGGAGGAGGAGGAGGAAGGAGGAGGAGGCGGAGGAGGAGGAGAAGGAAGGAGGAGGACGAGGACGGGAGAGGAGGAGGAGGAGGAGGAGGAGGAGAGGAGAGGAGCAGGAGGAGGAGGAGAGCAGGAGGAGGAGGAGGAGGAGGAGGAGGAGGAGGAGGAGGAGGAGGAGGAGAACCGCCGGTCGACACGACGCGAACCTTCCGTGTGCGTGCTTCCTCCTTCGGTGACCATGGCCACCGCGAGCCACCCCGTGCTCAGGAGCCCGAGCAGCCGCGAGGAAGGCACCTCCTTGTCCTGCTCGTCCTCGCCGGGCACCGCGTCGCGCGAGGTGTCCTCCGCGCCGCCGCCCCGCTCCTCGACGTAGGCCGCCTGGCTGGTGGGCGCGAACTCGCTGGCCGCCCTCGCGAGGGACCCGGAGACCTGGAGGGAGCGGCGGCAGCACACCCATCGGACTTGTTGGAGGAGGAGGAGGAGGAGGAGGAGGAGGAGGAGGAGGAGGAGGAGGAGGAGGAGGAGGAGGAGGAGGAGGAGGAGGAGAAGGAGGCAGCAGGAGGAGGAGGAGGAGGAGGAGGAGGAGGAGGAGGAGGAGGAGCGGCAGCACAAGTCCCGGAGGGCCGCGCGGACTTGTTGGATCGGCGGTGGGGCCACCTTTCCCCCGCGCGCGGGGCGCGCTCGGGGCGGCGCCGGAGGCGCCGCCGCCGGGGGTGGGGGGCCCAGCGCAGATCCGAGACATACTCAGACGGCGGCGGGGCATCTCGGCGGAAGCCTTGCGGCCTTCTGTTGGGCGTGGCTTAATGGGGGGGTCACAAATGGGGGGGTCAGAAAAGGTCCCCTTTCGTGCCCCTTTCGGGCCCCTCCAGAGCCCCAGGGGGCTCGTTTAGGTACCGTTTGGGTACCTTTTCGGACCACCCTCGCCGCCCCCCCATTTATGACCCCCCCATTACGCAGCGCCCTAATTCTGGGGAGCCCTCTGCGGCCCCGGGGAAGGCTCGGAAGGCTTCTCAGGAGGCCGGAGGAGGACAAGCGATTGCACGATGATTCGCTTCCGGTGGTCCACGCGGACTTGCTGGATCGGCGCTGCGCCACCCCATTCACCAGCGCGCGGAGCGCGCCTTGGGCGGTACCAGAGGCGCCGCCAGTGGGGAGCGCAGATCCAAGAAATCCGCGCGGACCCTCGAACATTTATGTTTGTGCAATCACTGCCCCCAAACAGTGCTTCCACTTGGGGATTCCTACTCCTGTCTGAGGACCTCAGGCCTGGCTGGTGGTCTGGCGGCTCGGTGCTCGCCGTCGCCGCCCCGTCGCCGCCTCGTCGCCGCCCGTCGTCCGAGCCCGGCAAGCGGTCTGGCGGCTCCGCGCTCTCCGTCGCCGCCCCGTCGCCACCTCGCCCGCCGCCCGTCGTCTGGGCCTGGCTGGCGGTGGGGCGCCTCTGTGCTCGCCATCGCCGCCCCGCCGCCGCCTCGTCGCCACACCGCGTGGATTCTCCTTTCACAGCAAATTCGGATCTGCTCCCCCCAGGGTTGATCGACATCCCCTGGGACAGTACAATGTACGTAAGGTTCTGTCCCATCGTCCACCTTCGTCACGTAAGCTAGACCCGGTATCGCCCCCCCTCGTCGCTGCAAATGATACTACGCGAGTGCACGCGTTGATCCCAAATGGTGAATCCCCAAGGAGGCCTTCGCAAGCAAAATGATAAAACCGACACACACGCGTCCGCACGCATGCCAAAATCCTTCAAAAACCAAATGATTCGTAAGAAAATCAGATGTGCATTTCCCGATCACGTGTAGAAGCCGATGGCTTTTGCAACATGGATGTTCAGAGAGAGTCAGCGCGCACTCGTTGCGAATCCTCACGGAAACCGCCGTTTTCTCGACATGCCCACTACATGCGACCAAGCGGACCTCGTTCGTGCACGTCGAAATTATTCGAACGCCACTGTGCACTTGCTGGGGGGGACGAGCCCGGTCAGACAGAATCATGCGGGCCGCTCGCGCTCGCCGCCCGCACCCTGGCCCCCACCGTGCCCCGGCATCTCTCCCGCCCGGAGCCTGTGCTCATGGGCCCTCCCGCGCGACAACTCCTGGCCTGGAACCGACCCCGGCCCCCCGCCCCGGCCCCCACCGTGCCCCGGCATCATGTTCCCCGAACAAAACCTCCCCCCCCCACACGACAACTCCTGGCCTGCAACCGACCCCGACCCCCCCGCCGTGCCCCGGCATCTTCCCCGCCCTGACGCCTTGGGCCCCCCCGCGCGACAATTCCTCGCCGGGGATCGACCCCGACCCCGCACCCTGACCGCAACCGTGCCCCGACATCTTCCCCAACCAGGTCTTCTGTTCTGAGGGCTCCCCACCCGACCATCCCTGTCCCGGAATCAGCCCCGACCCACCACCCTGACCCCCACCGTGTCCTGGCATTCCCCGTTTGAAAAAAAACCTCTGTCTTGGGCCCCCCCCACAGACGACAATTCCTGCCCTGGAATCCACCCCGACCCTCCGCCCTGACCTCCACCGTGCCCCGACACCTCCCCTGCCCAGAACTTCTGTTCTTCAGGCCCGCGCGACAATTCCTGGCCTGGAATCGGCCCCGACCCCCCACCCTGACCTCCACCATGCCCCGGCATCTTCCCCGCCCAGGACCTTTGTTCTTAGGGCCCACTACCCGACGCTTCCTGGCTTGGAATCGACCCCGACCCCCCACCCCCGCCGCGCCCCGGCATCTTCCCCGCCCAGAACCTCTGCTCTTGGGCCCCCCCACGCGACAACTCCTGGCCTGGAGCCCACCCCGACCCTCCACCCTGACCCCCACCATGTCCTGGCATCTTCCCCGCCCGGAACACTTATTTCTCCCGCCCCCCACCTGACAATTCCCGACCTGGAACAGACCCCCACCCGCAATTTTGACCCCCACCGTGCCCCGACATTTTCCCTGCCCGGAACCTCTGTTCTTGTGGCCCCCAACCGAGTACTCCTAGCCTGGAATCGACCCCGACCTCCCGCCCTGACCCCTACCGCGCTCCAGCGTCTCCACCTGCCAGACCCTCCGTTCTTGAGGGTCCCTACGCGACGCTTCCTGGCCTGGAATCGACCCCGACCCCCCACCCCGACCCCCACCGCGCCCCGGTATCGTCCCCGTCCAGAAACTCTGTTTTTCGGGCGCGCCACCCGACAAGTCCTCGCCTGGAATCGATTTCGACCCCCCGCCCTGACCCCCACCGTGCCCTAGTATTTTCGCCGCCTAGGACCTCTGTTCCTGGGCCCCCCCGCACGACGAGCTCTGGCCCAGGATCGACCCCGACCCCCCACCCTCACCCCCACCGTGCCCAGGCAGCTTTCCTGCCTGGAACCTCTGTTCTTGGGCCCTCCCGGACGACAGCTCCTGGCATGGACCCCCCGCGTTGACCCCCGCCGTGCCCTGGCATTTTCCCGCCCAGAACGTCCGCTTTCGGGGTTCCCAACCTTACAAATCCTGGCCGAGAATCTGGCCAGACCCCCCGCCCTGACCCCCGCCGTGCCCTGGCGCCTTCCCCGCCGAAAATCTCTGTTCTTGGGAGTTCCCACGCGACATTTCCTGGCCTGGAATCGACCCCGACCCCCCGCCCTGACCCCCACCATGCTCCGGCATCTTCCCCAATCAAGACCTGTGTGCTTGAGCTCCCCCCCGCGCGACAATTCCAGGCTGGGAATCGACCCCGACCCCTCGCCCTGACCCCCACCGTGCCCCAGCATCTCCCCCGCCCAAGACCTCTGCTTTCGGGCCCCTCCACACGACAATTCCTGGCCTGGAACCCACCCCGACCCTCCACCCTGACCCCCGCCGTCACCCGACATTTACCCCGCCCAGGACCTCGAGTGGAATCGACTTCGATCCCCCATCCTGGCCCCCACTACCCCCCGGTATCTCACCCACCCAGGACCTTTGTTTTTGGAGGCCCCTGCACGGCAATTCCTGGCTGGGGATCGACCCCGACCCCGCCGCCCTGACCCCCTTTTCCGCGCCCTGGTATCCCCCCGCCCAAAACCTCTGTTCTTCGGGCCCTTCCACCCAAAAATTGCTGGCCTGGGCTCGACTTCGACCCCCCGCCCTGACTCAAACCGCGCCACGGTACTTCTGTTGTCGGGGATCCCCACGCGATAACCCCTGGCCTGGAATCGACCCCGACCCCTCGGACTGACCCCCCCGTGCCCCAGCATCTTCCCCGCCCAGAACTCTTGTTATTCGGTCCCGCCACCCGACAATTCCTGGCCTGGGATTGACTTCGACCCCCCGCTCTGACCCCCACCGCAACGCCCCACCCTGAATTGGCTGCAGCCCACGCACCTGGAGCACGCGCTGTTCAACTTTGACGCCTCGCTTTTACTGCCTGCGCGACATTGGCTCCGCAATACTCTGTTCTGTGCGTTGCGTTGCTGTTGGTGGCGCGCGCGCGCGCGCGTGCTGGGGTGGCACGATCCGAATCAAAGAACACCATGCGGGCCACTCTCGCGCGTCTGCGAACTCTTTCCAAAATCTTCATCACCGACGCGAAGACGCCGTCATCGTCGTCGGCGTGATCAGCATCGGCGCCGTCACTGGCTGCCCCGTCGTCGCTGTCAGCATCGCCACCAGCATCGCTACTGTTATCATCGTGTCTACCGTTGTCGACGTTGCCATGATACCGCGCCCGCCCAAGTCGCCGAGTCGTACTGAAGTGCCCGCTGGGATGTGCCGAACGGCCAGCGCCGCCGCGTTCGCGTCGGCCGCGCCAGGCAAGCTGGCTGCTGCGCGCGCGCGAGCATGCGCGGGCTAGCGCGGCCGCAGAGATGCAATGCACCAGCCAGCGCCAAGCACTCATCACAATCGCCGCCGCATGAGGTTTGCAAAACAAGTTGCGGGTGGGTGGGTGGGTGGGATGTTTGCGCCAGCGGTCAAGTGGGCAGCTCACTGCGAACAGAAATTAATTCTCCTTTCTATAGCAGAATCGGTTCTACCACTCTCCCCCCCCGGGCTAAAGACCCCCCAGGAACCGATGTAAAACATAGGATTCTGATGCAATATCCATGCTACCTGTGAAATCATAATGTCCCAGCCAAACCAGGATCGGTTCCCCCCGCCACCCTTTGCAAAACGAGTGTGCGCGCACACTCGGTCATGACACATCATAAATTTCCAAGAACCCTTGGCAAACCATGCAAAGAAGTGCGCACGCGCGCGTCGTCGCGCGCATGCCGAAATCCTTCAAAAACCTTCGGTGTCGGAAGGATTTCAAAATCTAGTTCACCAAAAACATACAACAACACATGGCTTCGCAACACTGGTTTTCTGAAAAAGCTTACGCGCGCGCTCTTGCGAAATCTCAAGGAAAGCATAGGTTTTGCCATATTTCCAAGAATTACTACCAAACGGGTTTCGCGCGCGCATGTCGAAATCTTTCGAACGCCCTTGCGCGCGTGCCGTCGCGAGAACCCTGTGCACAAAACCGGACGCAGTGCACACGCGCGCGCCGTCGCGCGCACATGCCGAAATCCTTCAAAAACCGTCGGATTCGGAAGAAATTCACAATCGAATGCCCAAAACACATAAGAAAACACAGGGTTTCGCAACACGGATCGTAAACAAAAGCGTGCGCGCGCGCTCTTGCGTCGTCGTCGTCGTCGTCGTCGCCGTCCTCCCTCCTCCCTCGTCGTCGTCGTCGTCGTCGTCGCCGTCGTCGTCTTGGCGTCGTCGTCGTTTCCGTCGTCGTTGTCGCCGTGGTTGTCCTTCCTCCCTCGTCGTCTTCGTCGGCGTTTCGTCGTTGTCCCTCCTATTTGGTCGCCGTCGTCGTCGTCGTCGTCGTCGCCGTCCTCCCTCCTCCCTCGTCGTCGCCGTCGCCGTCGTCGTCCTCTGTCTTTCCTCGCCGTCGTCGTCGTCCTCTTTGGCGTCGTCGTCGTTTCCGTCGTCGTTGTCGCCGTGGTCGTCCTTCCTACTCCCTCGTCGTCGTCGTCGTCCGTCGTCGGCGTCTCGTCGTCGTCCCTCCTATTTCGTCGCCGTCGTCGTCGTCGCCGTCCTCCCTCCTCCCTCGTCGTTGTCGTCGTCGGCGTCGCCGTCCTCCCTCCTTCTTCGTCGTTCGCGTCGTCGTCGTTGTCACCGTCGTCGTCCTCCCTCCTCCCTCGTCGTCGTCGTCTTCGTTGGCGACGTCGTCGTCGTCGTCGTCATCGTCGTCGTCGTCGTCGGTGTCGTCGTCGTCGTCATCGTCGTCGTTGTCGTCGTCGTCAAAGGCGTTGGAGACGTCGCCGGTGTCGTCGTAATCGTTGTCGGCGTCGTCGTCGTCGTCGTCGTCGTCATTGTCGCTGTCGTCGTCGGCGTCGGTGTCGCAGCCGCGCGCAATTTGGTACCCACCGTCACGGTCTGAAGAGGTCTTGCGACCAAGTTGCGTGTGGGAGGGTGTGATGTTTGCACGAGCAATGGAGAGGACAGCTTCAAGTTGAGCAAGTGATTGGCTGCACCGCGTAAATTGCACCACGCAGATTGCGCCACAAAGATAGCACTACGTAGATTCTCCCTTCTAAAGAGGAAGTAGGTCCTACCACCCTCCCCCCCCCGGACTTATCGATTCCCTGGGAACCTATGCAAAACACAGGATTCTGACCCAATGTCCATCCTACCTGTGAATTCATGCTATCCCAGCCAGGCCGGTATCGGTCCTCCCTCGGTTCCCGGGCAACAAATACTATACGGTGGCATCTTTTGTGAAAACAGAACACTTGTTCAGCGAATCCCTTGTAGAAAAAATCATGCGGGGCACACGCGCGCGGCCGCTGCGCGCGCATGTCGAAATCCTTCCAAACACATGGTGTTTCCAACAATTTCAACATCCCGCTTCAAGAACACCTATGGACACAGACGACTTTCCCACCCAAGAACTATAAACAAATCTGCCCGCGCGCTCTTGCCGAATCCTTCAAAAACCGGAATGTTCTTCAACATTCCTGTCAAATCGGGCTTCTTGGGCATCTTTTGCGCGCACGTCGATCTCATTCAACAACGGTCGCGCGCCTGCCAGGGCCACAATCCCTTGTTAAGACATACCATACGGGGCACATGCGCGCGGCCGCCGCGCGCGCAGGTCGAAATCCTTCCAAACACATTGTGGTTTCAACAAGTTCAAGATCGAGCATCATGAAATCACACAAACCGTACCATACATCCGAGAACACAGTCTGCAAACAAATCAACAAATCTACCCGCGCGCGCTTTCCGAACCCTCAAAAACCAACGGTTTTTCAACATCTGTCACGCGGGCAACTTAATGCGCGCGCGTCGAACGCCTTCATCATCGGTCGTGCGCCTGCCAGGGCCACAATCCCTTGTAAAAAAAACGTGCGGGGCACATGCGCGCGGCCGCCGCGCGCACATATCAAAATCCTTCCAAACACACTGTGTTTTCAACCATTTCAAGACCGAGCTACATAACAAATCACACGAATCGCACCATACATCTTCGAACAAAAACTCCCAACAACAATCAACATGTCTACCCGCGCGGGCTTTCCGAACCCTAAAAAGAACATGACTTTTATGGGAACATGTATTTCGGTCATTCAATACTTTTGAGCGCTCGTCGAACTCCTTTAACATCGGTCGCGCGCTTGCCAGGGCCACAATCCCTTATAAAAAACACCATGCGGGGCACATGAGCGCGGCCGCCGCCCGCGGATGCCGAAATCCTTCTCGTCGTCGTCGTCGTCGTCGGCGCCGTCGCCGTCGTCGTCGTCGTCGTCGTCGTCGACGTCGTTGGCGTTATCGTCGCCGTCGTCGTCGTTCCCATCGTCGTCCTCCCTCCTCCCTCGTCGTCGTCGTCGGCGTCCAGAAGCTCTCGACTGACGTCTTGTTCGCCAGAGCTCTCCACTCCCTCGTTATCGTCGCCGTCGTCGTCGTCGTCGTCGTCGTTGTCGTCGTCCCTCCTCCATCGTCGCCGTCGTCATCGTCGTCGTCGTCGCCCACCCTCCTCCCTCGTCGTCGTCGTCGGAGTCGCCGTCCTCCCTCCTTCCTCGTCATGGCCGTCGTCGTCGTTCGTCGTCCTCTTCGTCGTCGTCGTCGTCGTCCGTCGTCGTCGTCGTCGTCGTCGTCATTCGTCGTCGTCGTCGCGGTCGTCGTTGTCGTCGTCGTCGTCGTCGTCGTCGTGTGCTCTCCTCCCTCGTCGTCGTGGTCGTCGGCGTCGCCGTTCTTCCTCCTTCCTCGTCGTGGTCGTCCTCGTCGTCGTCGTCGCCGTCCTCCCTCCTCCCTCGTCGTCGTCGTCGTCGCCGTCGTCGTCATCTGTCTTCCCTCGCCGTCGTCGTCGTCCTCTTTGGCGTCGTCGTCGTTTCCGACGTCGTTGTCGCCGTGGTCGTCCTTCCTACTCTCTCGTCGTCGTCGTCGTCCGTCGTCGGCGTCTCGTCGTCGTCCCTCCTATTTCGTCGCCGTCGTCGTCGTCGTCGTCGTCGCCGTCCTCCCTCCTCTCTCGTCGTTGTCGTCGTCGGCGTCGCCGTCCTCCCTCCTTCTTCGTCGTCCGCGTCGTCGCCGTCCTCCCTCCTCCCTCGTCGTTGTCGTCGTCGTCGCCGTCGTCGTCTTCCCTCCTCCCTCGTCGTCGTTGTCGTCGCCTTCGTCGGCGTCGTCGTCGGCGTCGTCGTTGTCGTCGTCGTCGTCGTCGTCATCGTCGTCGTCGGGGTCGTCGTCGTCGGTGTCGTCGTCGTCGTCGTCGGCGTCGGCGTCGGCGTCGGCGTCGTCGTAGTCGTCGTCGTCTTCTTTGTAGCTGTCGTCGTCGGCGTCGGTGTCGTTGCCAAGTGCCATCTGGTACCTACCGTCACGGCCTTAAGAGGTCTTGCGACCAAGTTGCGGGTGGGAGGGTGGGATGTTTGCACGAGCAGTGGAGAGGACAGCTACAAGACAGTCATCGTGAATTGCCAGCCTTAGAGTGCACAACATATATTGCACCATTCAGAGTGCACCACGTAGTTGCATCACATAGAGTGCCCCCCACATAGATTGCACAACACAGACTGCTAGAAAACGCTGTTCGGGGTCCACGCGACACTCTCCAGGAAGCGCCCGCATGGACTGAGGCGTAGCGATGGGTCCTGCCTCCATGCGTGATCGGCGCTCCCGCCGCCTCGGGGGAACCTTCCCCGATCCGCGGATCTGGCACCCACGCGCCAGATCCGCGGATCGCTGCCCCGTGCTGCAGTCGAGAACTCCTGCCGAGCGCCTCGCGGTGCCGGCCCCGGCAGCACGCCACGCCTCGCCCGCGCATGGCATGCTGCACCGCTCCGCGGGCGGGAGCCTGGGGAAAGGCTCGGGGCGTGGGCGGGCTTGGCAGTGGACAGCGCTAGTCGCACCGAGGCGTGGCGGGCCAGACCCGGCGGCGCAGCACGAAGGCTCCCGACCGCAGCACCTCCTCCTCCTCCTCCTCCTCCTCCTCCTCCTCCTCCTCCTCCTCCGCCTCCTCCTCCTCCTCCTCCTCCTCCTCCTCCTCCTCCTCCTCCTCCTCCTCCTCCTCCGCCCGATGCTTCACTCGCGAAGACCGCCCGCCGCAGCTCCCGCGAGCTGCGCTCGCGCGACAGCGCCGACCCCAGCCGCCCGAGGGGCGAGCTCTCCTTGGCGGCGCGCAGGGGGGGGGCATAGGGAGAGGGGGGAAGGCTTCTCAGAAGGAGGCTGCTTCTCAGAAGGCGCCAGCCTCACGTCTATAGATGAGGCCCGCGCCTTCAAAGAAGCAGCCTCCTTCCGAGAAGCCCTCTCCCCTCCCCCATACCCCCCTCTGCACGTGGCCGAGCTCCTGCCGCGACAGCCCCGAGTGCTGCCGCGAGAGCTCCGAACTCTGCCGCGACAGCGCCGACTCCGACTGCCGGCGCGACGTCTGGCGCGACAGCTGACGCGTCAGCTGCTCCAGGGGCGGCTCCTGCTCGCCGTCCTGAGCACCGCGGAACCCACCCGAGGTCACCAAGCTTCGCTCCTCGCGCCCCGCGAGGCGAGACCCACGCTGACCTCCGCGCCCTCGAGGCCCAGCACACTCGCGCCGCCCCCGTCTGGAGAAGGGCAACCACTCTGACCCAGACCGCGACGCGCGAAGCGCGAGTACCTTCACGCGCCCGCAGGTGACCCAGCAATCCCCGTCCGCCTCGGCCCCACAGGCGGACCCTACCCCTCACTTCGCATCCACCGCGCCCTGGGCGATGTCGTGAGCAGGGCGGAAGCCTCCACCCTTCCTTTCGGGCGCCTTTGGTGCCGGCGCCCGCCCTACCTTGCCGCCGCTCTTTGCCCCATCTGTTTGCCCCTGTCTCCGCCCGACGCTGCTGAGGCGGAGATGTGCGCCCTACTTTTTCCCATCGCTTGGGGTGCTCTCCGACACAGCCCCAAGTCGGGAAATCAGCCAGAGCAGTGGATCCGGAGGCGGGGACCCTCCTGACGGGGATACAGGCAGTCCCAGTCGGGTTTCGCCGGACATGTCCCCACCTCGGCGGGTAACCTGGTGGGGCTGAGTACCGTGGCCCAGTGGGGATGGGGATCGGTTGGCTGATGCAGACGTCCCCAGACAGGTTCTGCAGCTGCACCTAGAGAAGCAAAAGCAACTGCCCCCCCACACACACACACACACACACACACACACACACACACACACACACACACACACACACACACACACACACACACACACACACACACACACACACACACACACACACACACACACACACACACACACACACACACACACACACACGCACACACACACACACCAACGTTCGGAGCTCCGCGCGGATTTCTTGGATCGGCGCTCGGGGCCCCCAGGCGATGTCTCTGGCGCCGCCCCTGGCGCGCTCCGCACGCCAGGGAGGGGGAGCCCAGCGCCGATCCAAGAGATCCGCGTGGACCTTCGACAGTTTGGCTATGCTCATGCCCTTTGCTGTTCTTCGGCGCACCAGCTGCTGGTACAGCCCGCCCTCCGTCGCGAGCAGCTCCGCGTGCGTGCCCCTCTCCACCAGCGAGCCGTCCTCGGAGGAGAAGGTTCGGAGGAGCTGGCTCGGGGAGGTGAACGTCGACCTGGAATCCGCGACGCATCGCCGATCGAGCAGCGGCAGGCCACCGAGCGTTATGTCGGGCATGCCCTCCTACAGGCGGATTTTGGACGAAAAATAAAAGGATCCCAAACATACCCAAACATAACAACCCCATACTATGTTTTACCATGTGTTTGAAGCTTCCTCCTGTAGAGGGACAAGCCCGACTAGATAATATCCCACCCTAACGTTCCCCTCGGTTTGCGGCCGCTGGAAAGCATCCCGAGGTTTCAAAACCTCCTCCTCCTCCTCCTCCTCCTGCTCCTCCTCCTCCTCCTCCTTCTCCTCCTCCTCTTCCTCCCCCTCCTCCAACTTCCAACCTCGAACCCCGATCCGAGCTCGTCCCTGACGTGGCCCCCGAGCCTCCAGCACGAAGATGACGTCGCTGTTCTTGACCGTCGAAAGGCGGTGCGCGATGACCAGCGTGGTGCGGCGCCCCTCCGCCACGATCGCGTCCAGCGCCTCCATGACCACGCGCTCGCTCTCCGTGTCCAGGGCGCTGGTGGCCTCCAAGAGGAGCAGGCCAGATGCACAGGCACACACGCTCGGAGCTCCGCGCGGACTTCTCGGATCGGCGCCGCCCTTCCCCCAACCGTGGCGGGCGGAGCGCGCCAGGGGCGGCGCCGGAGGCGCCGCCAGGGGGGGCCCAGCGCCGATCCGAGAAATCCACGCGGAGCTCCGAAAGTTTGTGTTTGTACAGCGTCTTTTCTTCCTCGAGCCTCTTCCGGCCCCGGGGGCCTCTGAAGCCGTCTTGGGGCCGTCTTGGGGTGTCGGAGGCCCGAGGAAGGGAGCACGTCGAAACCAGTTCAAAGGCCGAACAAGAGTCACTGATTCTGCTGCCTCGGAAGGCCTCGTCCAGCAGCAGCACCTTCGGGTCGCGGATCATGGCGCGGGCGATGGCGATGCGCTGCTTCTGGCCGCCGCTGAGCGTGGCCCCGCGCTCGCCCACCGCGGTGTCGTAGCCCTTCTCCTGGGGGAAGGAGGGCTAACTGTATGCATATGCGCCGACAAAATGGGGTCTAGCTGAAAGGGGGTGGTGCAATAGGTTTGGGGCAGTTGTGTTGCAAATGTACTGCGCCAAAGAACTGTATTGCACTGTGCTGCAACGAATGATTTGCACGCGAAAGTCCAGCAATACATTTACGCACCGGAATATACTGCACGTCCCAGATCCAGTGCAACCCCACAGATCTCCAAATTTGTTGCAGCACCCCCCTGCCGCTGGACCCCTTTAACTAACTTTGGGGCCCGCCCGACCGATCATGGCCAGGCCCGTCCTGGGCCCAGGCTCGGTGCATCCGCCACGCTTGGAAGGCATGCGCACCGAGCTCGGTGCGCATGCCTGGCAGCCTGGCCCAGGCATGCCGAGGCTGCTGCGTCGATGGTAAGCCTCGCGCGTTATGTGTACCTGCATATGTAATGGGAATCCAAGGTGGGTGGGTGTCAGCACCGCGGCAATGTGACAACGAGTTCAGTTGGTTGCGATATGCGTTCCTTGTTGATTTCTAACCCTATAATTATTAAACCCTGACTACTACAAAACCGCTCGTTATGCAAACCGGCTCCATCTATTGCAAAAAGCAGCATTTGCTGCACATGCGTGCAGAAACTCTTGTATGTTACACTGCAAAGTGCCCCGTCCCCGTTGCGACCCGGCTCCATCTACTGCAAAAAATAGCACTTGCTGCGCATGCGTGCAGAATCTCTTGCATTTTACGATGCAAAGTCCCCGGTCCCCGCTGCGACCCCGTTATGTAAACCGGCTCCATCTACTGCAAAAAATAGCACTTGCTGCGCATGCGTGCAGAAACTCTACTATTTTACAATACACAGTGCCCGGCCCCCGTTGCGAGCCGATCCATCTATTCCAAAAAATAGCATTTGCTGCGCATGCGTGCAGAATCTCTTTCGCCCGACCCGACCCGTCCCGTCCGTTTTGCCTGCCCGACCCGTCCCGTCCGTTAGGGTACTCGCGTGCCAACACCCGACCCGATCCGACGCGCTCGTTAGGGTCCGTCTGCCCGACCCGTTTCGCTTGTATGGGGCACGCGGGCGTTGAAGTTTAACAGTTCTCTCGGGTGTGTCTCGATTGTCTGTCTGTCTACCTCCCCACTCATCTCCGCCTCATCATTTGTCATTATATGTTCTTCTTGTCAATGCTGTTCTGTGCACATGTTCTGGCAGAGGGAGCGGTCAAACCTATGATGTTCGTTCAGCCATTTTTGGTTCAGCAGGAGCTATCGTGTGCTCATAACCGATCCTCGTCCTTCCAATTCTATTGGAAGACAAAGGATGGCCGGCTACCACAAACCAAGCGTGTCTTAACCATCCAGTTTGTTCTGAGTGTCCCGACGGAACTTGCCACACTGTGCCTATCCAGTCGCACTGTTCGTTATGCATTGGGTTGTATTTCGGGGTTTCTTCTACGACTGGATTCGGGCTACCAGCCAGGGACGCTATCCCGCCACTGCGCTAAAGCATGGCATAGCACCGCATGGGTCCCCACAAAGTGGGGACCCCTATGCGCGCGTTGCCTTTTACCTCTACTTGTCCAATGCCTTTCCCGCCACCGTGCTATGGCATGGCATAGCTCGGCATGGGTTCCCCAAAAGGTGGGGATTCCTATGTGCGCGTTGTCTTTTACTCCTTCCTATCCAAGGCCTATCCCGCCACCGGACTATAGCATGGCATAGCACATCATGGGTCCCCAAAAGTAGGCTCCTCCCGCCGGACCCGACCCGTCCCGTCCGTTGGGGTCCGCCTGCCCGACTCTTCCCGCCCGTTAGAGCACTCGCGTGCCAACTGGCTCGCACATCAGTCGTCGCCGTCGTCGTCGTCGTCGACGTTGTATTCGATGTGGTTATAACGAGGGGAGAGATGATCTTTATGGTGGGGTGGCTTGCGGGTGGGAGTGACGGCCACCGCAGGTGGGTTCGCGGTCAAAGTGTAATCGTGGCCAAGCCTGGTAGACCTTAAATTTCTCATCCTGTAATCATTAAATCCTAATTACTATAAAACAGGCCACCATGCAACCCCGCTCCATCTACTGCAAAAAATAGCATTTCCTGAGCACGCGTGCAGAATCTCCTGTCTTTTACAGCACAAAGTGCCCAGTCCCCGTCGCAACCCCGCTCCATCTACTGCAAAAAATAGCATTTCCTGCGCACGCGTGCAGAATCTCATGTTTTTCACAGCACAAAATACCCAGTCCCCGTTGCGACCCGGGTCCATCTACTGCAAAAAACAGCATTTCCTGCGCATGCGTGCAGAATCTCATATTTTGTACATAACAAAGTGCGCCCCTCTTATGTAAACCGGCTCCATCTACTGCAAAAAATAGCATGTGCTGAGCATGCGTGCAGAATCTCATGTATTTTACACTACAAAGTGCCCAGTCCCCGTTGCAATCCGATCCATCTATTCCGCAACGTGGCACGTGCTGCGCATGCGTGCAGAATCTCTCCCGCCCGACCCGACTTTTCCCGCCCGTGAGAGCCCTCGCGTGCCAACTGGCTCGCACATCACTCGTCGCCGTCGCCGTCGTCGTCGTCGTCGACGCTCTAGTCGATGTGGTTCTAACGAGGGGAGAGATGATCTGTATGGTGGGGTGGCTTGCGGGTGGGACTGCCGGCCACCGCAGGTGGGTTCGCGGTCACGGTGTCCTCGTGGCCACGCCTAGTAGACCCTAAATTCTTAATCCTATAATTATTAACCCATGATTATCTAGACCCCATGCGTCCTGACGTCCATCCGAACTCCTGGATCGACCCTGCTATGGGGATCTTTACGGCCCGCTATGTAAACCACCCACAATCCTATGCAAAACATATTATTTCCTGATCATGCGTGCTCCCAGGCGCACTCCTGGATCGAGCCTGATATTGTGATCTTTACGACCCGCTATGTAAATCACCCACAATCGTATGCAAAACATACAATTTTCTGATCATGCGTGCTCCCAGGCGCACTCCTGGATCGAGCCTCATATGGGGATCTGTACGACCTGCTACGTAAATCACCCACAATAGTATGCAAAACATATTATTTCCTGATCATGCGTACTCCCAGGCGCACTCCTGGATCGAGCCTGATATTGTGATCTTCACGACCCGCTATGTAAATCACCCACAATCGTATGGAAACACACATGATTTCCTAATCATGCGTGCTCCCAGGCGCACTCCTGGATCGAGCCTACTATGGGGATCTATACGGCCTGCTATGTAAATCAACCACAATCCGATGCAAAACACGGTATTTCCTGATCATGCGTGCTCCCAGGAGCACTCCTGGATCGAGCCTGATATGGGGATCTTTACGACCTGCTATGTAAATCACCTTCTTGCAAGGAGAGGAGAGGTGATCTTTATTGTGGGGTGGCTTGTGGGTGGGATTGACGGCCACCGCAAGTGGTTTCGTGGCCAAGTTGTAATCGTGGCCAAGCCTTAGACCCTAAACCCTAAATCCTAAGTCTCTAATCCTATAATTATTAAACCCTATTTACCATAAAACAAGCCCGTATGCAAACCGGCTCCATCTACTGCAAAAAACAGCATTTCCTGAGCATGCGTGCAGAATCTTCTGTCTTTTACATTACAAAGTGCCCAGCCCCCGTTGCGACCCCCCGTCCATTTACTGCAAAAAAAAACATTTTCTGAGCATGCGTGCAGAATTTCCTATATTTTATAGCACAAAAAAGCCCGACCCACTTTGCGACCCGGCCCCATCCACTGCAACAAATAGCATTTCCTGAGCATGCGTGCAGAATCTCCTGTATTTTACAGCACAAAAAAGCCAGACCCACTTTGCGACCCGGCCCCATCTATTGCAAAAAAATAACACTTTGTGAGCATGCGTGCAGAATCTCGTGTATTTTACACTACAAAGTGCCCCGCCTCCGTTGCGACCCCGCTCCATCCAAAACTTGCATTCTCTGAGCATACCTGCCGAATCTCCTGCCTTGTGCACTACAAACAGCCCGGCCTCCGTTGCGACCCCGCTCCATGTACTACTCGCGTGCGAACTGGATCGCACATCAGTCGTCGCCGTCGTCGTCGTCGTCGTCGACGTTGCCTTCGATGTGGTTCTCACCAAGGGAGAGATGATCTTTATGGTGGGGTGGCTTGCGGGTGGGAGTGACGGCCACCGCAAGTGGGTTCGCGGTCCAAGTGTACTCGTGGCCACGCCTGGTAGACCCTAATCCTATAATTATTAGACCCTAAATTATTCAAAAGAGGTCGTTATGCAATCCGCCTCCATCTGCGGCAAAAAATAACATGTCCTTAGCATGCGTGCAGAATCTCTTATATATTGCAGCACAAAGTGCCCAGCCCCCGTCGCGACCCCCCTCCATCTATGGCAAAAATAGCATTTCCCGCGCACGCGTGCAGAATTTCATATTTTTTACAACACAAAGTGCTCATTGCAACCCCGTTATGTAAACCCGCTCCATCTACTGCAACAAATAGCAGTTCCTGATCCTGAGCATGCTCCATCCTGAGCATGCGTGCAGAATCTTCTGTATTTTACCATACAAAATGCGACCCCCTTCTGTACACCGCCTCCATCTCCTGGACAACCTAGCGCTTCCTGCGCATGCGTGCAGAATCTTGAGCCCGTTAGAGCACTCGCGTGCCAACTGGATCGTCCATCCGTCGTCGCCGCCGTCGTCGTCGTCGTCGTCGTCGACGTTGCACTCGCTGTGGTTCTACCGAGGGGAGAGATGATCTTTATGGTGGGGTGGCGTGCGGGTGGGAATGACGGCCACCGCAGGTGGGTTCGCGGTCCAGGTGTACGCGTGGCCACGCCTAGTAGACCCTAAACCCTAAACCCTGGGCCCAGGCTGGGCCTGGCCACGGGATCGGCGCACGTGCACCGCGCTCTTCGCCCGAGCTCCAGGGCGCTGACGAAGCCGTCGGCGTTGGCCACGCGCGCGGCCCTCACCGCGTCCTCCCGGCTGGCCTGAGGGGCGACGATAGGGAGGGCGCGCCGCTGGATCTCCCCAAGGGGGGGGGGGGGACCCCCCCACCCTTTCATCGATCCGTCGTCGGGGACCCCCCCCCCTCCCCCCTCCCTTCAGTGCATTCAGGGAGATCCACTGGCGCGCTTTCGACGACAGGGGCAGGACGAAGTGAGGAGGAGGGGTGAGGGGGAGGAGGAGGAGGAGGAGGAGGAGGAGGAGGAGGAGGAGGAGGAGGAGGAGGAGGAGGAGAGGAGGAGGAGGAGGAGGAGGAGGAGGAGGAGGAGAGGTGGGGGAGGAGGAGGAGGAGGAGGAGGAGGAGAGGAGGAGGGGAGGAGGAGGAGGGGGGGGGTGGGAAAGTCTCGAGGCTCGAACTTGGAGGGGGAGGAGGTTCGAGGTTGGAAGTTGGAGGAGGGGGAGGAGGAGGAGGAGGGGAGGAGGAGGGGAGGTGGAGGAGGAGAGGAGGAGGAGGAGGAGGAGGAGGAGGAGGAGGAAGGAGGAGGAGGAAAGTCTCGAGGCTCGAGGGCCTTCGCCTGGGCCCTCGGCGGCGGCCCGGCCTCGGGATGCCCTCCGGCGGCCGCGCCCCGCCGAGGGCGTTCCATGGAGCAGTGCCTCGGGTTCGCCCCGCAAGACCGCCAGAGGCTCGAGCCGTGACCCAAACACCACCAGGCGGGGACCGGCACAGGGATGGGTACCTCCAAGAGGCCTTCTCCCTCCCCCATACACCCCTCTGCGCGGCTGACCTCCTCCTCCTCCTCCTCCTCCTCCTCCTCCTCCTCCTCGCTCTCGCTCCTCGCTCCTCGCTCCTCGCTCCTCCTCCTATCCTCCTCCTCCTCCTCCTCCTCCTCCTCCTCCTCCTCCTCTTCCTCCGGCACAGGGGGGAGGGGGGGACGCATCGACCTGCCATCGGAGATGACTTGCCGATGCCTCGACGATGTGCCCACCACGGCGACCCCGCACACGGTCTTGGGAGTGGTGGGCCACCGGGCCCCTGGCGGCGATCCGTGGGCGACCGGGAGCCGACGCGTCCCACGCTGCACCTGTGCCCCCATAGTGCGGGATGACGATTCACAAAAGAAGAAATGGGAGAGAACGATTAAAAAATAGTTTTCTGCTCTTTCTGCACAAGTTTCTGACTGGAGGAGAACGACTTAAAACATAGTTTTCCAGCCCGCGGCTGGTTTTTTTTAATCGTCATCCCGGGCGCCGCCGCGTGAACACGACCCCCGGTCATTTATCAATCGTCCTCCTCCAGTAACCTCGCCCCTGACATGGCCTCGGCGCGGCCGTGCAGGATGTTGGAGAGGATGGTCCCGGTGAAGAGCACGGGCTCCTGCTGCACGAGCGCCATCTGCAGCCGCACCCAGCCGAGGTTCAGGGACCTGGTTTGGAGGCAGCCAGGCAGTCCGGACCGGAGAAGTCCAGAGAGCATGTCGCGAGGGGGGAGGGAAGGCAAAGCCTCGCGAAAACGGTCCCCGGACCCCTCCTGGGATCGCAACTGCCTAGCTGGGCGACGAGAAGCGTCCTTCCTCCTCCTTCCTGGCCGGAGCCACAGGGCGACGAGATGAAAACATATCCCCTGCCTCTGGCCAGGCCCCATCGTGGGGCCCAGAAGCGGTGCATGCGCCCTCAAGGCTTGGCCAGAAAGGCATACCCCTCGGTCGAAAGGAGTAGGTAGCGACATGAAGCAGGAGGGCGGATGAAGTGGATTGGGTTCGGGCCCGCCCAGAGAGCAACAGAACGCAGCAAAAGCAGATCGACGCTTGAAGCAGGCAGGCGCTTGAGGTAGATTGGGTTCTGGGAGTCCAGACATACCTACTTTCGACGATCGACGGGTAGTGCTGGGCCAACTCAGACCCATACCGCGCCGAATGCACCGGATCTCTTCTGACCTCCGAAGTTAAGCGGCGCAGGGCCCGGTTAGTACTGGGGTGGGGGGCCGCCTGGGAAGACCTTCGGGTGCTGTCAGCTCTGCTCCCCTGCTCGCTGTCATATTTGTTGCTTTTCGGTGGCGTTTTTTTCTTCTTCTTTTTTCCAGCCGGGAAGGCCCAAATTTGACCCCAATTTCGGGTTGGGGGGTCCATGTGATTTTTCAACGTTCCCCGACCCCCCCCCCACTGGAAATAGAGGGCACATTGAGGGCTTCGGGTTGGGTTGGGGTGGTTTGGTGGGTGGTGAAACTCAGCCCCCCAGCCGGCTCCGAGGCCTGATGTCGCGCCCGTCGAGCAGCACGTCTCCCGACGCCGCGTCGTAGTAGCGCATCAGCAGCGCGATGGACGTGCTCTTGCCGGAGCCGCTCGGCCCGACGAAGGCCGCCGTGGAGCCCGCGGGCACCTCGCGGTGGGCCGATCTTCCACCGCCGCAGCGACAGGCAGGAGGAGGAGGAGGAGGAGGAGGAGGAGGAGGAGGAGGAGGAGGAGGAGGAGGAGGAGGAGGAGGAGGAGGAGGGGGAAGGAGTAGAGGAGGAGGAGGAGGAGGAGGAGGAGGAGGAGGAGAAAGGTGGAGGAGGAGGAGGAAGAGGGAGGAGGAGGGGGAGGGAGGAGGAGGAGGAGGAGGAGGAGGAGGAGGAGGAGGAGGAGGAGGAGGAGGAGGAGGAGGGCGGAGGAGGAGGAGGAGGAGGAGGAGGAGGAGGAGGGGGAGGAGGAGGAGGAGGACCTGCCCATCCTCCCTTCTCCCCCCGTCCTGCATATGATAGCGGTGGTGGGAAATTGGCCCATCACCTTGAAAGAGACGGCGTTCAGGGCGGCCGTCTCCGGGCGCGTGGGGTAGGCGAAGTGCACGCCCTGGAACTCCACCTCTCGGCCGCACGCACGAGTGGCTCCAAGCAGCCCTAAGATCCGGGCGCCGTACTCTTTTCACGCCGGGCGTTTCTGCTCGGTTTCGGACACCCGGACCATCACACATCGGTCCGGCTCGGAAGAGGTCGCAGAAAAACTGGTTCTACGGCTCTGGCTGCGATGTTTTCGCGGTTTTGCATATATATATATATATATATATATATATATATATATATTTATTCGCCACGTCGGAGCCCAGGGAGAGGGACCTTTGGTGCGCGGCTTCAGGGGGCCGCGGGGAGGCCCAATCCAAGCGCACAGGCCAGTGCTGAGGGAACCCCTGTCGGATCCGCCGTGCCTTGCCCGATGTTCCGACTTCAGGCTGTGTCGGAAAGGCACCCCAAAGGACACTTCCGCCTCAGTAAAGAAGCAGGGCGGATCCCTGCGCACAAGAATGGCGGAAACAGCAACGGTGAAGCAGGGCGGAAATCTGCATCAGGGGAACGTAGGGTGGAATGTCTCGCCCGACACAGACTACGGCGGATCCGAAGTCAAGGCGCGCCAAAGGTGACTCCGGCAATGGGGTGGCTCACGAGTCTTCTCAGCCGGCGCCTCTCCGCGTAGTGTCTCCAGCGTGCTGCCGCACCCGGAGTCGAACGCGGGGGGGTCGTCGATGATGGCGTACATGCGGCTCGCCGCGACCCTCGACCTGCGCGACGAAAACGAAGGGGTCTCACGCGCGACCTCACGCGGTGGCTTACGAGGGCCGCCACCGCGGCACGCCACATTGGCAACGACGGCGCTCACGAGCGACCTTTTGCGGTGGCAGCCTGGCGCGCCAATGTCTGTGTGGGCGACTCCGCTGTTCTGCACCGCTCACCTGTTCAGCACCCCGAGCTGCTGGAAAGCGGGGGCCATCGCGAAGCCCCCGGTGAGGACCGCAAAAAGGCACGACAGCATGACGCTGCCGTTGAAGCAGCCCTCGACGGACCCGGTGCGCGCGTCCCAGCACTCGTTGTCGTAGGACTGGAGCATGAAGATGGAGCCCACCTCCCCAGCGCGCCACTGGCTGCCCCGAGCTGCGGCCCGAAAACCAGGCTCGGGGGGGGGGGGGACCCTGAGATCCGGGCGTCGCCAGTCTTTTCCACACCGCGCGTTTTCGCTGTAGGTTTCGGCCCTCGGGGGCCATCACGGCTCGAGAGAGGCCGCAGAAAGCTGGACTGTGTTGGGCTCCTGTCGTGATTTTTCGCGATGCTGCACTTGTGTCGCACCGCCGGATCTCAGTGTCCCAGATACGCCGCCGACTGACCCGATGGGGGCCCTCCTTCCCCCCTTCGCCCCGACTATCGGCTCCTCGGCATGCTGCTGGAAGGCGCACTGGCGAGAACGCCCGGAGAAGCAGCCGTGCCCGCGAGGGAGCCCGAGGATGACCCGAGAGGGGCGGCGACGACGACGTCCCCGCCGCCGCCGCCGCCGCCGACGATGGGGGCGCCGGCGCCGACGCCGACGCCGACCACGACGACATCGACGGCAAACTCGACGACAAACTCGACGACAAACTCGACGACGGCGGCGACGACCTCCACCGCAACCTGGACGACGACGACGACGCCGACGCCGACGCTGACGACGACGGCCTCGACGACCTCGACGACCTCGACGACAACAAAGACAACAACGATGATGACCTCGACGACAACCTTGACGACGACGGCGACGACCTCGACCTCGCCGACGCGACGACGACGAAGACGACATCGACGACCTCGACGAAGACGGCGACGACCTTGACCTCGACCTGGACGACGACAATGACGACGCCGACGCCGACGCCGACGCCGACGCCGACGACGACGGCGACGACAGCATCGACGAGGATATCGACGACGACCTCGAATTCAGCTCGACGACGACGACGACAGCCTCGACGAGCTCGACGACAACGGCGACGATGACCTCGACGACGACGACGACAACCTGGGCGACAACCTCGACGACGACGTCGACGACCTCGACGTCGACGCCGCCGCCGACGCCGACGACGAACTCGCCGACGACGATAACGATGACGACGACGACGGCGACAGCGACGACGACGACGCCGACGACGACGGCGACGACGACGACGATGACGACGCCGACGACCTCGACGACGACGCCGATGACGACGACGACGACGACGACGACGACGGCGACAGCGACGACGACAGCGACGACGACGGCGACGACGATGGCGACGACGACGACGACGACGACGACCTCCAGCCCGATCGCGAACACGGCGTTGAAGGTGACCGCCGTCACGCTGGACGCCAGGGCCTCGCTCTGGCCCGCCCTGATCCCGTCGCGCTCGGCCTCCCTCAGCTTCCCGTCGTACCTCGCGGATCCCCACCCCCCTTGAGGGGCCTGTTCTCCACCACCACCATAGGTTGGAGGGGGGGAAGGAGGGCGGGGAGGAGGAGGAGGACGAAGAGGAGGAGGAGGAGGAGGAGGAGGAGGAGGAGGAGGAGGAGGAGGAGGAGGAGGAGGAGGAGGAGGAGGAGGAGAGGAGGAGGGGGCGGAGGCGGAGGAGGAGGAGAGGAGGAGGAGGAGGAGAGAGGAGGGGAGGAGGAGGAGGAGGAGGAGGACAGAAGCGGGGAGGTGGAGGAGGAGGACGAAGCGGAGGAGGAGGAGGAGGAGGAGGAGGAGGAGGAGGAGGAGGTGGAAAGCAAGCCCAGCACCCCTGGCTTCCGTGGCCTTGCTACGGTGAAGGCATTGGATAAGGAACCATTGGATGAGGAATCCGGGGTCTGGAAGCGTGTGGAGCTCCCATCGTGGGGTGGCCGTGGATATCGCCTCCGCGCTCATCAGATAGGGAACCCTTCAGGGTCTGAAGCGTCCTGGGCACATTCCTTAACGAACACCTCCACTGTAATCCTCCTCTGACTCCTGTGGCCAGCAGCAGGAGGAGGGAGGCGCACAGGAGAGATCAGCAGCAGTTTAGCAGCAGCAGCGCGTGTACGGGCCCCTCCTTCTCCTCAAGGCGAGGCCTTCAGGAGTCCTCGAGCCAGAGCATCCATTGCCTTGCTCAACTTGTTTGACAGATTACTACTTTTCTCTCAGCCCTCTCCACGTGGGCCCTTTTGGTCTGCACGGCGTCTTCAGCGTAGTGCCACCCCCGGCACTGATGCCCTCTGGCATCTTTCGCGGAAACCAGAGTTCCGAGTTCCTGCGGCCCCCTCCCCCCCTCCAGAATCTTCTCCAGTGGGCTGCCTCCCCCCTTGGGTGGTCCAGTGCGCCCGAAACAAGAGAGAGAGAGAGAGACGGATGGAACGGGGAGGGAGAAGGATGGAGCACGGGATTCGCAGGAGGGGGGCTAGGAGCAGAAAACACGTGGCATAACCAGACGGGCCCATTGGGCGGGCAGGCCCCAATTGGAAGGTCGGGAAGGCGGGCCCCAGCGGCCAGGTCGAGAAAGCGCATTGTGGAAGCGTGAATACCGCATGAACTGCTAGGAGAACTCGAGCGATAGCGCGATTCCCGACTAAATCGTGAAACGGTCCCGAGCAAGAGCGTGATTCCTAGGTGTCGAGGGAGCGGCGTATGAATAAATTACGAGGGGGTCCCACGCGAGAGCGCGATTCCTGTATACACTGTGAGGAAGTCCCACGCGAAAGCGCGATTTTGGAATAGACTGTGAAGAAATATCAGGCAGGAGCCGTTGTTATTGTTGTTGTAGCTGAGGGCCCAACAACGCAATTTGGTGACCCCTCGCTTCACCTTGGAAAAACAAACAGGGTGCGAACCCCGAGGGGAAGCACTTTAATTGACCAGCGCAATGGTTACAGGAGGGGCCATCAACAACAATTATTTTTGGAGAAATGAGAACCCAGCAACAACGACAACAACAATAACGACGACGACGACGATCACAACAGCAGCAGCACCAACAACAACAGCAACAACAACAACAACAGCAGCAACAACAAAAACAGCAACACCACCAACAACAACAGCAACATCAACAACAACCACAATAATCTTAAGACTGTTCGCCCTTATATGCTCGAGTGCCCAATAACGCGTATTTCCCAAACCCTCGATACCCGCCCTCTTCGTCTTCGATCGAACCCCTTTTGGGGGGTATACCTTTCTTCCCTGCAGGCCGGGCCCCGGCAAGCGGTGGGGCGGCCGCGGACCGTCGGCCTGGCCAGCGGCAGCGCTGATCGGCGGGGCGGCCGCGGACCGTCGACCCGACCCCAAGAGGGACGGACAGGGGACCGACCACGACGACGACGACGACGACGACGACGACGACGACGACGACGACGACGACGACGACGTCGAAGACGACGGCGACGACGGCGACGACGAGCGAAAGCGAGAGCGAGAGAAAACGACAGCAGGGCCACGAAGAGCACGAAGTAGGCCACGAAGGGCGACAGCGGGGACAGCGGGGACAGTATGGGGCCACGAAGAGCGCGAACGAGCGGGGGCCACGAAGTGCAGATAATGCGGGGCCGCAGAAGGCAACTATGGGGCCACTGAGGGTAGCAACTGGGCCACGTAGGACAGTGAGGGGGGCACAAATGGCGACAGCGGGGCCCCGGGGCCACGAAGGGCATGCCTATGGGGCCACAACGGGCGCGACTCCTGGGTGCCTGGGTGTCGGGAGCGCGGCGCTTGGGCAAATTGCAGGAAATTCCAACGCAAGGACATTCTTCAGTAAGTTGCAAGCAAGCCTCCAGCGAGAGCGCGACTCCAGAGCGCCGGGAAAGCGATTCCTGAATACATTGTAAGGAAGTCCCAAGCGAGAGCGCGATTCCCGAATAACATGCGAGGAAGTCTCGGGCGGGAGCGGGGGTCCTGGCTAAATTGTAAGGACGTCTCAGGCGGGAGCCGTTGTTGTTGTAACCCGGGGGCCATGGGGCCAGTTTGAGCAGGAAGACTTTCCCTGTCAAAAAACACGGTGCGAGCGTCGAGGGGTACACTTTGATTGAGAAAAACCAGTATGCACTGGTGGGGGGGGGACCAACAATGATTATTCTTCAGAAATGAAAGTTCAACCATCACTTCAAGACTGTTCGCCCCTATCTGCCCGAAAGCCATTCCATTTGTATTTCCCAGACCCTCGATACCCGCCCTCTTCGGCTTCCACCGTGCCCCACTTGGGGGGTATACCTTTCTTCCCTGCAGGCCGGGCCCCGGCAAGCGGCGGGGCGGCCGCGGACCGTCGGCCTGGCCAGCGGCAGCGCTGATCGGCGGCAACCCGACCCCGACAGGGACGGACATGGGACCGACCACGACGACGACGACGACGACGACGACGACGACGACGACGACGACGACGAGGGCGACGGCGACGGCGACGACGAACGAAAGCGAAAGCGAGACCGAGACCGAAAGCGACAGCGGGGCCACGAAGGGCAGGAAGGGGGCCACGAAGGGCGACAACGGGGCCACGAAGGGCATGAGCATGGGGCCACGGAGAGCGCGAACGAGCGGGGGCTACGAAAGGCATATAGCGCGGGGCCACAGAGGGCAACGACGGGGCCACTGAGGGTAGCAACGGGGCCACGTAGGACAGCGAGGGGTCCACAAAGGGCGGCAGCGGGGCCACGAAGGGCATGCATATGGGGCCACGACAGGCGCGAACGAGCAAGGGCCACGAAGGGCACGGGCATATTGGGCCGCAGAGGGCAAGGACGTGGCCGCTGAGGGCAGCAATGGGGCCACGAAGGGCAGCGAGGGGACCACGAAGGGCATGCGTATGGGGCCACGACGGGCGCGAACAAGCGGGGGCTACGAACGTCATACATCTATGGGGCCACGAAAGGCAGCGAGGGGGCCACGAAGGGCTGCACGAAGAGCAGCGAGGGGGCCACGAAGGGCTGCAACGGGGCCACGAAGGGCAACGAGGAGGGCACGAAGGGCTGCAACGGGGCCGCGAAGGGCAGCGAGGGGTCCACGACGGGCTGCAACGGGTCCACGAAGGGCGCGACGGGTCCATGAAGGGGAGCGGGGGGGCCACGAAGGGTTGCATCGGGGCCACGAAGGGCAGCGATATCCGAATCCCCAAGTAAGCTGCGAGGGAGTCCCAAGCGTGAGCGCGACTGGTGGGTGCCTGAGTGTCGGGGGCGCGGCGCTTGAGTAAATTGCACGTAAGAGCGCGATTCTTCGTACATTGAAAGCAAGCCTCCAGAGAGAAACCTACTCCAGAGCGCCGAGAGAGCGATTCCCTAATCTATTGCGAGGAAGTCCCAGGCGAGAGCGCGATTCCTGAGTAAAACGCGAGGAAATCTCAACCGGGAGCGGGGGGCCTGGCTAAATTGCAAGGAAGTCTCACGCGGGAGCCGTTGCTGTTGTAATCCGGGGGCTGACAACGCAATTTGAGCCTAGTGATTTTCCCTGACAAGAAATGAAGTGCGAACACCGGGGAACCACTTCAATTGAACAAGCAAAATGGTCACCGGAGGGAGGGGATCAACAATAATTATACTGCTGAGTTCAACACTAGTAACAGCAACAACAACAAGAATCCGCAAGGAAGAACCTCGCTTCAGCCACGCGCCCAGCGAGAGAGAATGACCGGTCGGCCGCCTCACTCTGGCATAATCTTCAAGACGAAAATTGGTTCCTCTTGGGCCCAAAATGAAAAACGACTTCGGGTCAAGCACAGACACGTATCGGAGGAACGGTGGCGGATCCAATGAAGTTTGCGCGCGTCCGATTGTGGTGTTGAAATGTGTTGCGGTGGATATGGTTTCTGCGCGGATCCGATTTCGGTTGTTCGGTATCCGCATCCCGTCCGATGTTTGACGGCGATCCGATTTCGACTGAAATTACTTTATTCCCTACCTAGGCTCTGCCTAAAAGGGTTCTTACCGTGTGTGCTTTAAGGGGCCGGGCAATGGGAACCGCCTCGGGCGGTTCCCCCAGGATCCGCCCCGCGGTTCCCCCAGGATCCCCCGCTTTGCCTAGCCTAGCTTAGCTTAGCTTGGCTTAGCTTAGCTCAGCCTAGCCTAGCCTAGCCTAGCTTAGCTTAACTTAGCTTAGCATAGCTTACCTTACCTTAGCTTTGCTTAGCGCAGCATAGCGCAGCGCTGCACTCGCACAGCATAGCATAGCCAAGCGTAACATAGCATAGCATAGCTCAGCATAGCATAGCGCAGCATAGCATAGCATAGCATAGCATATCATATCATAGCATAGCATTGCTTAGCGTAGCACAGCGCAGCATATCACAGTACAGCATATCATAGCACAGCGCAGCATAGCATAGCATAGCGCAGCATCGCATATCATAGCATAGCCTAGCCTAGCATAACATACCATAGCGCATCATAGCATAGCAGAGCAGAGCATAGCGCAACATAGCATAGCATAGCATAGCATAGCGAAGCATAGCTTAGCTTACCTTACCTTAACTTGCCTTAGTTTAGCTTAGCGCAGCACTAGCACAATCCATCATACCATAGCAACGCATAGCCACCCATAGCATAACATACCATAACATAGCATAGCATGCAACGCAAGAGCATCACCAATGCGAAACTGTAGATGTAGATGTAGATGTGGGTGTAGGTGTAGATGTGGCTGTAGGTGTAGATGTAAACATGTATGTAGATGTAGGTGTATATGTAGGTGTGGATGTGGATGTAGATGTGGGTCTCGCTGTTGATGTTGATGTAGATGTATACGCATGTGTTGATGTGAATGTAGATGTCGGTGTAGATTTAGATGCTGCTTTCCTAGATTTCTCCAACTCCTAGGTAGGGTCGCACTGGGATAATACTATTATATTATTTTCAGGGGACCGATCGAACTCGGATCCAGGGACCCCAAGCCCGCCCATGTTAAGACTCTACGGGGGAAGGGGGGTCGGCTATCACCATCCCAGGATGGGTCTGCGCTGTCTCGTGCACTCCCATCAACTCTCCGCGCGCGCGGGCCCCACACAACATGAATCGATCTCTCTCCTCCTGGTTGCTGCAAGGAGCTGGTCTTGACGCCGTCCGTTCGGCGGCGCCGATGTTATCTCGCGAACTCCTCATCGCCATTTGGACCTCAAGAGGAACATTGTTCGTCCTGCGCAAGTAACACATACACGCACCCTGGACTCATTGGAGCGCTCGGTGCAGATTCTCCTCCTCGTCCTCTTCGGACCTGGCGATCAGGGAGGGGCACCTGGAGGAGGATGGGCAAGGGCTCGAGGTGGACCGCCCGGCTGCGGCCGTGGTTCGGCCTTCAGCGGCCCCGCGGGGGCGGGACCTCGAGACCGCGAGGAGCGCTCTGGAGCAGGCTGGAGGACCAGGCCAAGCTGCGCATGCAGGAGGGGGCCGTGCTGGACTGCGCGAGTGGCGGAGGGCGCGCGGCCGTGGTTCGGACTTCAGCGGCTCCGCGGGGGCGGGACCTCGAGACCGCGAGGAGCGCTCTGGAGCAGGCTGGAGGACCAGGCCAAGCTGCGCACGCCGGAAAAGGGGGTCGTGCTGCGCTGCGCGGGCGACGGAGGGCGCGGCGCCGCACTCCCCCTCGCGCGCGCCCGCGGGCGCGCAGCCCGAGCCCGCAGCGGCGGGCGCCCGCGGCACCGTGGCCGCCCTGGACCGCCTCGAGCGCGGCGGCGCTGCGCTGGGCGACGGAGGGGGGCCGGCCTCTCGGGGGGGAGCCCGCGGGCACGCTCCTCTGCCAGGGGGGCGGGCGGCGGGGCCGCGCCGGAGGCCCCCGCCGGAGGCACGCGGACTTCGCGGCTGGGCTCCCCCCCGGGGCCGGGGGCGGCGGGCGCGGGCACCGCCTCTCTCGGGGAGGCGCAGGACTGAGGTTGCGGGGACTCGAGGAGGAGGAGGAGGAGGAGGAGGAGGAGGAGGAGGAGGAGGCGGAGGAGGAGGATGAGGATGAGAGGAGGAGGAGGAGGAGGAGGAGGAGGGGCGGAGGAGGAGGAGGAGGAGGAGGCGAGGAGGATGAGGATGAGGGGAGGAGGAGAGGAGGAGGAGAGGAGGAGGAGGAGGAGGAGGAGGAGGATGAGGAGGGAGGAGGAGGAGGAGGAGGAGGCGCACTCGAATCTTACGTTTCCTCGAGCCCCGCCCGGGGGCGCCGGCGGCCGGGCCACGGGAGCAGCTCCCGAGGGCTCGGCCGCCGAGCACCGCCAGCATCAGGTCGGGCGCCTCCTCCCACGGGCGGGTCCTGGACGAGGCATGAAGCAGAGTCCAAACATGTGCACAAAAAGCTAGGAAGTAGTCGAAACATCGTCCCCAGACTATTTTTTAAACTATTCTTGAAGACTCCTCATGTTAGTCCAAACATATTTACATATAGCTATAAACATAGTCCGAACATATTCACAAAAATCTAAACAAGTGAAACAGCGTCCCCAGACTATTTGTTACTATGTTTGAATATTCCTCATGGTAGAGGGACACGCCCGACTCAACGCCAGCTCGAAGAACGGACACCTCGGCTTGCTGCCCGGAGGTGCCCCTGGCCCCAGGGTGCCCCCAGGATTCCCAGGGAGGCCTCCAGGGCCTCCAGAGGGGGAGGGGGAGGGGGGGCTGCGGGAGGAGGAGGAGGAGGAGAGGAGGCGGAGGAGGAGGGAGAGGAGGAGGAGGAGGAGGAAAAGGAGGAGGAGGAGGAGGAGGAGGAGGAGGAGGAGAAGGGTAGGAGGAGAAGGAGGTGGAGGAGGAGGAGGAGGAGGAGGAGGAGGAATTCGCTAGAATTCGCTGATATCCACGGGGTGGCAAAGCAGGAGGAGGAGGAGGAGGAGGAGGAGGAGGAGGAGGAAGAGGAGGAGGGAGGACGCCCACGCAGCGAGCCCGCGGTTTTCGAGAGGCAGCGCGCCATCCCGGAATGTACACGCCGTTCAGTTCTCATCGTGCTCATCTCTGATCGTGCTCGCTTCTGATTGTGATTGCTCCTGGCCCCCCGGTGGCCAGGAAGAGGCCCAGGATAGGACAATCAGAAGTGAAAGGGTCTTGGCCCCCCGAGATTGGGAGGGCCCCGCGGGGCTCCAAGGTTTACAGGCGAAGGAACGCCGGGGGCACCTTGGGCCAGGGGCACCTTCGGCAACCCCCGAGGGCGCACGAGCGCACGAACCGCCTCCAGCGCGCCGGAGCGCGGCCCGGGAGGAAAGGGCGGGAAGGGCTGCAGCCCTCGAGGTGCGCCAGCGGGAGGGACGGGAAGGGCGGGAGGGGGCCGCAGCTCGGTGGGGATCGAGGTCTTGCGCCGGGAGAGTGCGGTGGCGGCGCAGGCGACGGAGGAGAGCCCGACGCAGCGCGCGAGGACGGCACGCAGGAGTGCGTCTTCGATCGCAGCTTCGCGCTAGGGGGTCGGCAACGCACTCGCGAAGATCGGGGACAAGCCGATCAGCTTCCGCGGGAGGCTCGCATCGGTTGAGGCGCCGGTCGAGGGATTTGACCTGCCAGCGCATCGACTAGAAGATGGAGCAATATTTGACGGAACCGGCCTCAGGTGGAAGCGTGGCTGCCTAGTGGCCCATGTCCCATCGGATCCGTGATGGAAATGAGGGCGAACGAACTGCGGCAGCAGCTCGTGATCGAGGCTCGAATCCAGTCCGCACTGGAGTTGATCAAGGCAAAGGGGCCACAAGGCGAAGGGGATGCAGCAGCAGTCCGAGGCACTGCAGCAGAAGGTGAACGAACTGGAACACCAGCTTCGAGACCTTCGGGATCGTGGACCCCCGGCTTCTCCACGAGAGCGTACCGACGCCCTGGCACAGCGGCTCGGCGTGCTAGAGCCGCAGCTCAGCACCACGACTAAGAAGCAGGAGGTGCAGCACCAGGTGCTGTGCTGCACCATGGACATCAAGGTAGGGGAGTGCCAGACGGACCTGAAGAAGGCGCTCTCCGAGCCGGAGGCCCTCGTGCAGAGGGCTCCTGTAGACGGTGCTGCTCGGGAAGAGGTGCAACGAGGCCACTTTGGCTGCTGGCGAGGCTTGTCGGGACGGG
>CAUYUJ010008317.1:16061-41015 GCA_963575745.1 Prorocentrum cordatum
TCCGCAAGTAAAGCCTCAACGTCTCCACCTGCAGCGTTAGGGGCGCCAGCTGGCACATCTCCATGGAGATCCGCACCGCCAGGAGGCACTCCACAACCCTCAGCTCTTTCAGGAAGCCCTTCACCAAGAAGATCCGCACCACCATGAAGCCCTCCAGGGAGCACTTCGCCAGGAAGATCCGCACCTCCAGGTAACACCCCACCAACATCACCTCCATCAGGAAGCAAGTCACGCTGAAGATCCGCATCACCATGTAGCTCCACTCCCACCGGAAGCACTTCTCCCAGAGGATCAGCACCACCATGAAGCCCTCCAGAGAGTACCTCTCGCTGAAGCTCCGCACCACCAGGTAGCTCCACTCCTCCAGGAAGCCCTTCACCAAGAAGATCAGCATCTCCATGCAGCCCTCCAGGGAGCACCTCACCAGGAAGATCCGCAACTCCAGGCAGCACCCCACCAACATCCACACCATCAGGAAGCACTTCACGCTGAAGATCGGCACCATCAGGTGGTACTCCAGGGCCCAGAAGAGACTCCGCATCACCACGCAGCCCTCCAGGGGGAACTGCACCATGAGGGAAAAGGTCCTCACTGTCATCATGCTCATACATCATTTGATTAACCATATCATCTTGCCACTCGGGATAAGAAAGCCAGGGGTAGATACAACCGGCCTGTCGCGAGTAGGAGGCTCAAGTTCGCGGAGTAGGACGTCAACATCACCACCAGCAGGGCGAAAAATGGCCGCCGACGGATTGAATGGGAATGGAGGGATCTCAGGCAACGGCTGTCGATACCGTGGTGCTTTCTGCGGCGGTCCATTCGAAGACCACGGGTCTCCAAAGCCAGCGTGCCAGGGGTCAGCACCACGTGGAGGCGGCTGTGGCCCGTCACGTCCTGGAAGTAGACGGCGACGCCCACCTTGTCCGCCTGTGCGATCGCCATTGCCCTGATCATCCCAGCCACCACCATCAGGATCATCGCCAACGTCCTCGTCAGGTTGGGAAGCAAGCATAGAGGGCACAGCCGCCTGAATCCAGAAGGCCGCCTCGACCTTGCCGTCGGAGTACTTGTGGCCCCTGTCAACCACCACGTTGCCAATGATGTGCAGGAGAACGAGGATGATGATGATGATGATGATGATGAGGAGGAGGAGGACTCCCTCTCCTTATTCATGCGTGTTTCTTATCATTTGTTCGGGGGGGGGGACGTTCAGCCATCTCTTGCAACATCTTGGGGCATCAAAGGCCCATCGGGGGCGAGTAATTAGGCGATAAAGCGAACATCTGCCTGACAGGCACACTGCATATCCATTGATTTCGCAACGTCAGGGGCGTATTTTGGAGGCTCCGTGGCCACGCTAAGCCAACACTTGGGGCTGTTCTTGAGGCCTTTAGCCATCATTCTGGAAACCACAGTGTACCAGCTTGGACAGACTCCCTCCTGCTTCGCCCGCCCCCTTTTTCAGCCCCATCGGCAATGTCGAACATGGTCGCTTCGATATACTTACGGTTTGGTTATGATTTGGATACGATTTGGTTATGATTTGGTTACGATTTGTGTAAATTGGTTATGATTTGGTTACGATAATTGAAAATATGGCCACGGTTTGGTTGTGCGAGCATCCTTCCGGAACGGTTTTGGTTACGGGGGTGTTCAATGCATGTTGATAGCTCAAGTGTGTGAGGGGTCGCTCGTAACCATATTCTTCGCGTTTTGGTTACGCGCAACCCTGTCGAGCGTAACCAAATGATTTGGTTATGTACGCTAAGAATCGGCCCAAAACCAATAACCGGGAACCCGGGAACCTGGAACCGGAAACCCGGGGATCCAGCCTGCTACCAAAATCGGCGGGAAACTTTCGCCCAATCTTTCAACTTCCGAATGGGACCCCTTCAGTGCAAGCACTGATTGGGAAAGCGGCTGCGCGTTTCGCCGCCGACGGGCCCCGTGGGCCAAGTCCGGACTCCCACGCAGTCGACGACCTGACGTCGGTCCATCTGGGCGCGTGTGCCGTCGGCTTCGGCCTCTGGGGCGCGCCCCCTGGTCCCAGGATGAAGTCGGGCACGTCCCTCTACAGGAGGGAAAAATCAAAAAGAATAAGAAATAATAGGGATACGATTTTTCCAACTTTTTTTCGACCATTTTAGAATAACTATGTCTTGACTATTTTGTTTTACTTGTTGGACGAAAATCCGCCTGTAGGGGGACACGCCCGACCTAATTTCAGGACCACCAACAGCGGATGCGGGGCGAAAGACAGCCCCCCAGGGCCCGAGGGAAGGGTCGGGGCCTCTGAAGCCGCACATTGAAAGCCTCATATCGTCGGATGTCCGGGAGGTCCGACGTCGTGAGCAAATTGCAGTATCGTGGGAGAACATGATCTGAACCTCAGAGGCCCCACCTCTCCGCGGCACTCGAGATCCAATCGCATCGACTGCGCCAGAATGCACACCAGTGCCATGCGAACATCGTGCCGCACTGGATATCGTTGGAAGGCCGGAACCGGATCGGCTCGAGATGCACAGAGCCGACATCGAACTGGATCGATCGGATCGGTGGCAGACCCTGGGTCGCCACCCCCGCCACCACCGCCGCCCCCGCCGCCCCCGTGCGCCGCGCCCCTGAGATCCGACGCCGCGAACAAAGACCCAACACCGTGAACAAAGCGCCATTGGACCCCATCGCTCTGCGTGCGGCATCTCTCTCGAGTCGCATAGATTCCTGCGGAGGGCCCGGGGGGCCCGGGCCTGGGCGCAAGTACCCCGTGCGTGCGAAAAACTTGCGACGCCAGGATTTCAGAGCAGAGGCGAGGACCCATTGCCACCGAGAGCCCATCGGGGGGGGGGGGGGCGACCCCTGGGCAGTGCCACGCCTGAGCGTCGTCCTGTACTGTGCGACGCTCGGGCATGCCACCGCCCAGGGGTCGGCCCTGTCCGCTGGGTTTCAGGTGGCATGCCATAACCGCAGCCCTGGGCCCACCTTTCCGCGGCCTCTCTCGAGCCAGATCAGCCTGCGAGGGCCCCAGTGCCTGAGTCTCGCAGAGCACGCCGCGTGCCCAAACATCCGACGATCTGTGTTTTCAATGCGTGGCCTCAGAGCTCCCGTAGATGGACAAAAAGTCCTGAACTCCGCCCCCACCCTCCCCCCAGATTCAAAGCTGGTCTCAGGCATTCGGCAGCACAGGCGTGAGAGAGCACAAAAAGTGACCCCCCCAGGGCCTCCGCGATGCCCGGCCCAACGGCGAGCGAGCGGGGGAAGTGAGAAGGAAAAAAGGCCTTCTCAGAAGGCTCGGAAGTCCCCCGGCCGTCCGACAAGTCTTCCAAGCCCTGCCCGAAAAAAAAAATACCCCCTCAGAAGGCGCGAGGGCTTCGGAGACGCCCCGCCGCCGTCCGAGAAGGCCTTCGCCTTCTTACTTCCCCCCCCTCACTCGCCGCAGACAACGCTGAATCTGGGGGGAGGGGGAGGACGAACACGGAATCGAATCTGTCCCCTTACCGTCCCGACCCGTTCCTCGAGATCGTCCCGGCTCCAGTTCTATTTCTGCTGGCCCCCGCGGCGAGCGAGGAGAAGGGGAAGCCGAGCAAAAGCAATTGGCGGCGAGCGGGGGGGGGGGAGTGAGAAGGAGAAGGCGCTCTCAGAAGGCGGCGGGGCTCCTCAGAAGCCCTCGCGCCTTCTGAGAGGTGTTCTGTATCTTCGGGGACGGATTTCGACTGGGGGATCGACTACAGAATTGATTTACCCCAAAATTGACTTTCACGTCGACTCTTCACCAACAATACGTCAACCATTCGCAGATCTGCGAAAGATCTGCGAAATGCCCGTGGATTCGACAAGAAGCATCAATTCTGGAGCAAATGAATTGGGTATGGGACGCACAAAGACATACTAGTTACTAGTACTATATGTTCTCCTTGGGGGCGCGCGTCCGACCCCGGCGGAGCGACGCATATGTAGCAGAAGTAGATTGGGGTGACGCCGACTGCAGTCGATCCCCTACTCGAGGATCCGAACCCAGACATGCGACGTCCTGATTCTTTCAGGACGGCGTCTCCAGAAATCCCGACCCCTTCCCTGGGGCCGGCTTTTCATCCTGCGCCGTTGCTTGACAGCCCCAGGGCCCGGCGAGGGCCCCCCAGGAGCCGAAAAGCAGCGAACAACTGGCCGTCCTGACTCTCTAGCGCCGCGATCGTGCCTGGGCCCCCTTGCGCGAGGCTCCAAAAGCTCCTCCGCAGGCCAGGGGGGGCGCCCGAGCCCTCCGAGAAGAAGGCCGCGTCGCCTCGTGTCGCTGCCCCCCCCCCCCCCCTCGGGATCGCCGCCGAGCGACGGGGGTCACCCCGACAGCGGGGGCCCCCAGAGGCCGGGAGCAGGTCGGGCACGTCTCCTTTTTGAATATTCCCCCTGTAGAGGGACAGGCCCGACTTAAAGGAAGGCGTGGGAAACTTCTCAGATGGCCGGGGGACGTCCGAACCTTCTGGGAAGGCCTTCTCCTTCTCCCTTCCCCCCCTTCGCTATCGCCGCCGAAAAGGACAGCAGCGCAGCCTCCACAGAACCACGAGGCCCTCCGCCGGCCGAGCTGAAGAACCATTGGAGAGTACAGTCGAGACTCGCCATCTCGACCGGCGCGTCCACAGACCGCCGAGTCGGAAAGGAGCTACTGTGCCTCGTTTAGCGCGTTTGTGATTATGTAGACCCATGGATGCCCAGGCCGCCCGGCCGGGTCGTGGGGCAACGGGCCGGCTACATTGGATGGAGACTAGTCCATGGTTTTCAGAAATGCTGCGCGAGCCGGCACGGCAAACCCCTGCAGTGCACAGCGGATGGACTCCGACTCCGCTGTGCGCATTGTGCCCTGGGTCGTTCGTTCCCTTTGTTCTTGCTCGTGTCTCCTGCCAGGGCGGGAGGGCATCACTCGACAGTCCCTGGGCCGGGGGCGGTTGATGTCTCCGGGCATCTCCCCTGGCCACACACTAGTCGTTAGCGCTGGGGGGCGCCTGACCACCGCACCCTGGTGTAGGTGGAGCGCGGGTTACTGTGCGGCGCGCTGCCGGTCCTAAGGTGTCGACCTTACATGTCTTGGCCAGGCGACCAGGGACGCCAGTGGCTACCGAGCAGTTTGGAAACGTTTGGATATTCTGGCATTTCTCGGAGGGTGGGTGGGGGAACTCGGGCGGGTTTCGAGCGTAATCCTGTATTTCGTCAAGCTGCGAGCTGTGCGTGCCCGTGTTCTCGCTTGGTTGCTTGTGCCGCCTTCGCCTTCGGGCCGCCCGCTGCGCCGGGGTCCGGTCTTGCACCGGGCCTCTTTGGGTGGGGGTCTTGCACCCTGTTGGCATGTGATGCAACCTCGGAGGACCCAGGCCGCTTGCGAACCGTATGGGAGGGAACGTCGCATGGACGGGGAGTCGCGTAAAGGGATACGCACTGTGCGTTTATGTACATTGTGTATGGTACCGTGTGTTTCGTGAGTGTGTGTTGTACGCTATTATGTTGTGTACGTTGTCCGGGATCTGGCGGGTTTCGAGCGTAATCCTGTATTTCGTCAAGCTGCGAGCTGTGCGTGCCCGTGTTCTCGCTTGGTTGCTTGTGCCGCCTTCGCCTTCGGGCCGCCCGCTGCGCCGGGGTCCGGTCTTGCACCGGGCCTCTTTGGGTGGGGGTCTTGCACCCTGTTGGCATGTGATGCAACCTCGGAGGATCCAGGCCGCTTGCGAACCGTATGGGAGGGAACGTCGCATGGACGGGGAGTCGCATAAAGGGATACGCACTGTGCGTGTATGTTTTTTTGTGTATGTTGTGCGTACTCATGAGTGTGTGTGTTGAGTGTACTCTGTGCGTACTCATGAGTGTGTATGGTACGCTATTATGTTGTGTACGTTGTCTGGGATGTACGGGTGCACAGTGATCCCAACCGCTTTTTCAAGGGGGAACCGCCCACCATTTGGACCCTGCGCAAACGAGTGTTCGGGTGTCCCTGTGGCCCGCTACGGGATATCCTCTCCTCCCCGGCTCCCCCTCCCCCTCCTCCCCCTCCTCCCCCTTTTCCTCCCCCTCCTCCCCCTTTTCCTGCTCCGCCTCCCCCTTCCTCCTGGCGGGTATCTCGTGTCGGCCTCTGCGCTTCGTCTTCTGATAGGTCGGCGGGGGCCGCCGTCCGGGCGTGCATACCCCCCAACAACAACAACAACAACAGTCGGGGCGTTGACCTAAGGAGCCCTAAATGAGGAACGAGGCCCGTATTTTCCATAAGTCTAACTTCGAGGTCCCGTCGAAGACATAAGGACAACCTGAGGCAAGCTGTAGAATAATCTAGGGACGCGGAGCCCCTCCCCAACGAAAAGGGTTCCTTCTTCAGCGCCCCGACTGTACAGGCGGATTTTGGACGTCCAAGAGTATCCCCAAATAGTCAAGAATAGTAGAAACCAAAATCGTCCCCAGACTATTTTTGGACTCTTTGGGGATGCTCCTCCCGTAGAAGGACATGCCCGACTCAAGGCCGGGATCGAGGGACGACGCCCGGGCCGAGACAAACATAAAAAACACGGCAGCGCACCCCAACGGCAGCAGGGGCGAAGGCAGAGGGCAGACAATCCACCCCGATGATAACCACCCCGACACGCGAAGCCGTTCAGCAAACGCACCTAAAGGAGGAATCAAACAGGGCAGGGCTGTCTAGTGAACGCCCAGGGCCGTTTAGTAAACGCCCGTCTGGTCCGGGTGGTTTCTCCTCCCTTGAGAAGAGGTGGGTCGAGGCGAAGGAGGTCGCCCACGTCTGGTTGACGCAAATGGGGGTCCACCCAGAGGGGGTGGTACAGTAGATTTGGTGCAATCGATTTGACGGATTACGACCGATCTGGGGCGAGCAATATGTTCTGGGGCGCAATGCGTTGTTTATGTTGCTCCCATCGTACTGAAGGACCACATCCCAAAAATAATTTCGAGCACCCGGAACAGTGTCGAAAGGGTGTCGAAACAGTGTCGGGCGAGTGTCTCCCAGGGCCCGACACGTGAACACCCCCCAGTTTTGGGGCACTTTTCTGGTGCTCGGAATCCTTTCTGGTGAGCAAGGATAGGATAGGTTGGAACATCATAACCCGTTGTGAGGAAGGTCACGCGCTCAACGACCGCTGGACCGCCTCCGGACACAGGCGGTCTCTCACTGCAGGGCGGCCTCGGGCTCCCCCCCGTCCCCCCACGGTGTGGACCCCCCTGTGTCCCCTGTGGGCTCCTCCGTGGGCGAGCACCTTAGGAGGCAACTACTGGGAGGTCTTCGCTGGAAGGATGAAGGAGGATCGTAGGGAACCGAACTCTATACGCCGGCGCTCTTTCCGGCCCCGCACTGGAATGCGCACGGGAAAGCGGATCCTGGTGTATACGGGATCCTGGTGTATACGTTTTTCGTTGTTTGCCCCCGGGAAGCGGGAAGGGAAAAAGTATACACCACACCACCCCGACGTCGTCCCACCCCCTCAACAAGTTCTGCGATTGAGAAACAGCCCGCCACTGGTAACGTATATGTTCCAGCTCCGCCTTAGGAGGCAACTACTGGGAGGTCTTCGCTGGAACGATTAAAGAGGATTGGGGGGCTCTTACGCCGGAGTGGGCCTCGGACCAATCGGGACTAAGCCGGATCAAGCGGGATTAAGCGGGATTATAAGCCGGATTAAGCAGGATCAAGCCGGATGAAGCTGGATTTCGGACCAGGGCAAAATCAGAATTTGACCTCCCAGGAGTTGCATCCGAAAGAGTCCTCTCGCGAAGCGCTCTGTGAGCGACGATCAACTTACGCGAGATGACGTAGCGACCTCACGCGGCGGCTTACGCGGGCCGCCAGCGCGGCACGCCTCATCGAAGACGGGGGCGCTTACGCGCGACCTTACGCAGGCAGCCTACGCGCCAATGTCGGCGCAAACGACCCTGCTTTCTGGCATCGCTCATGTGGCGGATTACGGAAACCCTGAACCCAAAAACGTGTTCATCCCTTGGGGGCGCCTCTTCTACTTCCGCCGCCTTCCGCCGCTCGACCGCCGCCGTTCCGCCGAGGAAGAGATGGCAATTCCTTCTACCCTCGAAGGCGAGGCCCTCTCTAGAAGAAGAACGATACGGCATGAGCATTAAATTGTCGGCGCTCCGCGCGGATTTCTGGTGGATCTGGGCTGGACCCCCCTCCCTGGCGCGCGGAGCGGCGCCGGAGGCGCCTCCAGGGGGCCCCGGCGCAGAGCCAAGAGATCTGCGCGGAGCGCCATCAGTTTGCTTACGCCGTCGTTGAAGGGGCCCTGGGACACACAAAGAAATACACACAAAGAACCAGATCCCCGATACTTTCCCATCTTCTCTGGGTTTCTGTCTTCCCCCCCACTTCCCATATTTTCCAATATTTTCTGGGGAATCGGCGATTCATTGCGTCTGTGTGTTATTCTTCCCCTCCGGACTCTTCAGCTCTTGGGAGCGCCCCGCTGTGGCAATCCGCCATCGGAGCTCTGGGCGCCGAGGGGGCCCGAGCCTGCGGCGCCCGGGCCTCGAGGGCTCGCTGTGCGCCGCCGCCGCCGCCGCCGACGACGGACGACGACGACGGGCGACGGGCGACGGACGACGGACGGCGACGGACGACGGACGACGGACGACGACGACGACGACGGACGACGACGACGGACGACGGGCGACGGGCGACGGACGACGGACGACGGACGACGACGACGACGACGACGACGACGGGCGACGACGACGACGACGACGACGGGCGGCAACGGCGACGACGACGGGCGGCCACGTCGACGACCGACCTACCGACCGGCCGGACGTGCGGCGCCTGGCCCCAGGGAGCGCCGTGCGGCGCGCACCACAGGGCGCTACGGCGGCGGCTTCGGCTCCAAAGGGAGCGGGGCGGCCTGCGGCACGCGGCCTGGCACCTCTCGTGGGGGTATCGCGCGGCCGGTCGGTCAGCAAGTCGGTCGGTCGTCGCCGTGGCCGCCCGTCGTCCGTCGTCCGTCGACCGTCGTCCGTCGTCTGTCGTCTGTCGTCTGTCGTCGTCGTCGTCGTCGTCGTCGTCGTCGTCGTCGTCAATCGTCGTCGTCGTCGTCCGTCGTCGTCGTCGTCATCGTCGTCGTCGTCGTCGTCGTCGCCGTCAGTTGTCAATCGTCAGTCGACGTCCGTCGACTGTCCTTCGTCGTCTGACGTCCGTCGTTCGCTCCTCTTGTCGTCCACGAAGCGGGGCCCACGAAAGGGCGGAATGCACGAGTATAGGCAACTGTAGGTGAACCCCACCCCTGCAATTCGAACCTCTTACACGACGGCTGGGGCTCAGGAGTCCAAGGGTCTCCCGCAGCCGCATGGGGCCCCCAGCGGGGGTGCCCGCCATATCCGGGGGTCCTCCTCGGACCCCGGGGCCGTAACAAGACGGCTGGAAGGATCAAACGGATGTCCCGGGGAGGTAAGGTGGCTTGGGCCTCCCAAGGGTCTGGGCCTCCCGCGGAGTTCAGGCAGGAGGGGATAGTGCATAGAAGAGCCCAGGAGGTTCAAAGACCGCCAGCATTGCATCCCCCTCTGTTCTGGAAGTCTTCTCTCCCCTGAATTTCTACCCAAGCTTGGGAGGTCTCTGAAAGTCTCTTTGGGCCCTAGGCTTGAAGGATGCGGATGAAGATGAGGAGCAGGAGGAGGAAGAGGAGGATGAGGAGGAGGAGGAGGAGGAGGAGGAGGACGAGAACCAGGAATAATAATATGAGGAAAACAAGAGAGGGATGGGGAGGAGGAGGAGGGGGAGGAGCAGGAGGAGGAGGAGGAGAAGGAGGAGGAGCATGAGGAGCAGGCGGATGAGAGTGAAGGAGAGTGACGAGGCACGCACGCAATGGCTGCAGCCGCTGCGAGAGTCCCGGGGTGGCAGAGGCTGCCGACGAGGGTGCGACGACGGCGCGTGCACCTGGACGAACACCGCAGGCTGGAGGAGTGATGGAAGAAGATGAGGGGGGGCGGATTCTTCTGGGGAGCAAGCCGTGACACAAAACCATAACAATTCGGAGATCCTCGCGGATTTCTCGAATCGGCGCTGGGGCCCCCTGGCGGCGCCTCAGGCGCCGCTCCTGGCGCGCACCGCGCGCCCCAGGGGGGGGGGGGGGCGGCGCCGATCCGGAAAGCCCACGCGGGTATCCGCCCGCAAGTTCTCTTGTTCATGCTACTGTTTGTCCCCCGAGACGGGGGGGGGGGAATGGGGTGCGCCCAGGACGTGGGCAGGGGGGGCCTCCCAGCAGGGCAGCGCGGGGCCTCCCGTTTTCTTGAGCCTCCCTGCCGTCCAGGAAGTCCTCCTCTACCTGATCCCCCCAGCCAACCTTCTCCCCTTCCCCTCCTCTCTCATCATTCCTTTTCTTCCAGCCCTTTCGGATGGTTGTGGGGCGATTTTGGAGCCTCCCAGGCGGCTTCGGACGCCGAGAAGACCGCCGTCTTGGAGCGTCGGGAAGCCGAAAAGAGGATAACCCCCAAATTCACCGAAAACCAACAGACAATTAATGATTTGTGCCTCTTGGGGCCTTCTTGGGGGTGCTATTGGAGGCCTCTTTGGGGCCGTCCTGGACGCCTCTTGGCCCATCTTGAGGTCACGTCGGTCACTCTTGGAGCGCTCTTGTGCTGTCTTGGGGGGCTCTGGGACGTCTCCGATGACCCCCCTGATCGCCCCAGGTGTGCTGCGAAGGCTTGTCAAAACGCCCTGCGAGGCCCAGGGGGCCGCTTCGAGGCCCGTCCGGAGGTTTCCAAAGCCACAGATCCTGGGAGTCTGTTTTTTTTTGGGGGGGGACGGGTTTTCCCCCCGCCCGGGCACATAGAAATATAGGAAGAGGAGAATCTGTATATACATATATATATATGTATATATACATATATACATATACCTATATATATACACACATATACACATCTACACATATATATGTGTGGAGAGAGAGAGAGAGAGAGAGAGAGGGGCCCCTGGGCCCGTGAGCAGCCGAGCAAACAACTCTGGGCCGACCCAGGGCAGACCTCTCGGCTACACGTATGAGTAACCCTAGACGCAGTCGGACTTGGGCCAGAAGAACCTCCTTCAAGAACATGAGACCCTCCGTCGACCAACACAAGCAGAACGTCCAAGGGTACCCTCCCCAGGACGCTCAAGAACATCCAACAGACGGGAAGAACCATAGGGCACCCTCCCCGAAACGACCTCGATCTGATACCTCGGTCCGAATGTAAGACTGACCTTTGGTGAGCCGCTTGCGGTGGGCGCGGGGGGGTGGGGGGGCGGGCAAACCCAAGCGCAAACGCCGCTGCGATCGCATCGACTTCCGCGATCGGGGGGCCCCAGGTGCGCCCGCGCCAACGATCTCTCCGGCGAAAGGTCACTCCTACACGCGTCGCCGCACCCCTGACGGCCCAGCAGGCCTGGGGGAGGGCCCCGGGGCCCCGGCGGCAGCCAACAGAAAACTCCATGGCCCGTTTTCCTCGGCTGGCGGCGCCCACCGGGTGGTCTTGCGAGGGGGGCGGCCTTCTGCAAGAGGGCGGGGGCTCTTCTTGGAAGGCATGGGCCTTCTCATCAAGCCTCGAATCCTTCTATAGGAAGGCGTCCTAGACATCGGCCGGGCATCTTCGGAGCCCCACTGCGCTCGTCGACGCCCGCCGCCTCCTCAGAAGCCCACCGCCCCTCGCGCTAATTAGCCCCCTTGTGGGCGCCGCCAACTCAGGACCCCCTCCTTCATGGCGGAAGCGAGGATGAGCCCGCCGTCCCAGCCTGATCCGCCGGGCTCGCGCGCTAACGTCGACGGCAAGCTGAACAAAAAAACCATCCGAAGCTGCAGGCGGAGCGGCGGAGCCGCCTCGCGGCGAAGGCCACTCGCGCTGGGCACGTTCACCCAGGCTGCCCGCGCCCAAGGGCCGAGGGTTGCCAGAGGTGCTCCTGTAGAACAAGAAAGCACGGCGCAACATTTCAACCTTTGGCGCTCCGCGCGGCTTGCCTGGATCTGCGCTGGCCTCCTCTCCCTGGCGCGCGGAGCGCGCCATGGGGCGGCGCCGGAGGCGCCGCCGGGGGGGGGGCCCAGCGCGGATCCAAGAAATCAGCGCGGAGCGCCCTCAGTTTATGCTTATGGTGCTTTGTCTTCCTCGATCCTGACCCATCAGCAGGGCACGCGCTGACACGACACGGACTATACGGATCCGTGGATATCCGGCGCGCTGGCGCGCCGGGTCCGCGGATCGGCGAGGGCCTCCCCCAAAAAAAACAGGAGGCCAGGGCCGCCTGCTTTGGCGGCGGATCGCGCCGACCCCGTGCGGAGGCACGACGTGTCGCTAATCCACGCGCCTTGGTTGATCCATGTCTGCGCTTCCTCAAGAAGGGCGCTCCTGACTCTTAACGGGCGAGGAGCGGTATGACATACACTGTTCGCTGTCGGGGGCGCCTGTCCCAGGGCGCTGTAAAGTGTATACCCTTACGGTGGCACGTCAAGGTGTAACCTTTCCAGCCGCCCTGGGGCAGGCCCCCCCGGCGACGGACAAGTTTTCATACCGTTCTTCGCCCGCTAAGATTCATGAGGTGTGCCCAGCTTCGCGCGCCAGCCTGGCCCCCCCCCCCTGGGCCTGTCGAGGGGTGCGCCGCGGGGAGGCGCGAGGCTGATATCTGGGGGACGCCCTGGGCCCAGGCCACCCCAGGCAACACCCGAGAAGTCAGGGAGCACGGCCCCCTCACTTGAGCTTGGAGGCCGGGCCGTCGATGCCCGTCGCCTTGGCGTTGTCGTTGGGCTTGGGCAGGCTCAGGAACTTGCCGTTCAGCTTGCCCGTGTCGAACTCCTTCTCGACCTGGGCAGCGCGGGAGGGGCCGGCCGCGCCGCGGGCCCTCTGCCTCCACTGCGGCCTCCGCCCAGGGCCGCCTCGGGGCCGGGGGGGGGCCGTCGAGCACGCAGACGCCAGGGCCGCCTGGTTCATCTCCCCAATCTGTCTGAAAGTGCTCTTCTTCCCCTTTCTGCCGCATCCCTCGTATGCCAGCTCCGCCTCCGCCCCCGCCTCCTCCTCTTCCTCCTCCTCCTCCTCCTCCTCCTCCTCCTCCTCCCTGGGCACCATAAAGAGGATGCTCCCGCCTGAACGTCCTCGCAGTTCACTTGCAAACGAGGCTCCCGCCAAAGACTTCCTCAGAATTCAAAGCTCGGGGGCCAAAAGGTGACGACAGCTACAAGGTTCACATGGCCCCCTGAGGTTGAAAACATGAGGTGTGGGCCCCATGGGAAGTGGGCATCCTCGCAGTTCAACGCAGACGAGGCCCCCGCCTGAGACGTCAAAAAGATTCGTGCCTCGGGGGGCCAACGGTGACGACAGTTACAAGGTTCTGTTGACTCCATGAGGTAAACTAAGAAAAGAGAGCCCCGCAGGGAGGGGGGTCTTGCCTGAGACTTCCTCGAAGTTCACTCACAGAAAAGGCCCCCCGCAAGAGACGTCCTCAATATTCAAATCTTGGGGGCCTCAAACTGACGACGGTTACAAGGTTCAGAGGACGACCTGAGATTAAACAAACAGGGATGCGGGCTCCATACATCAGCGTTACAAAAATTTCGTCCCGAATTGGAATGTCATAATCTTGCGTGGGCAGGGCAAGATCCCGCCAAACGGGGTTTCTAAAACCGTGTGTCTGCACGTCGGGGTTGCAACCTATCCCGGTTCAGCTATATACTATCTTATGACTGGAAACTTTCTTCACCACATGAGCGTCTGCTAGTTTTCACCCGCCTGTGCCCTAAGCGGCCGCCCCTTCGCGGTCATACAGGCTTGACCTTTCCTGACGTCTTATATGACTGGGAGAGATCCCGGATTCAGAAACCCTGGATCCGCCCGCTAGGATTCTAGTGGGGAGAAGGGGGCAGCCTGGCGCGGTCGGGACAGAAGTCAGCCTTCGCCCGCCCGCTCGCGCGGAAGTAACGGACAAAATCTGCACCATCCTGACGCTCCGATAAAACGTGGCGAACTTCTGTAATGGTGTAGTAGGGAGGAAGTTCCCGCCTGAGACTTCTCGCAATTCACTCACAGACGAGGCCCCCGTCTGAGATGACGATGACGAAGACGATGATGATGCTGATGATGACGATGATGATGGCAATGCTAATAATGATGCTGACGATACTCATGCTGATGATGCTGCTGCTCAAGATGATGCTGCTGCTGATGATGATGACGATGTCGAGGATGGCGATGACGATGCTGATGATGCTGATGGTGGCGATGCTGATGCGACTGATGATGTCAATGCTGATGCTGCTGATGCAGATGATGATGATAAGAATAATGATTATGGATCGCGGTGGTGGTGATGATGGTTGCTTACGATGGCCATGATGCTGATGTTGACGCTGCAGAGAGAGAGGTGGGGGGGGGTGAAGACTTGCCGGGGTGTCCACAGAAAGCAAGAACCTCATGATGTGCGATGTGGAGAAGAAAACCAGGGACCTCCACCCAGAGGTTTTTGTTCAATCCACGGCCCCAGCAGTCCTGACCTCCCAACCTGGGCTACTTCTGCGCCCCGTACCCATGATGATTGGTGTCCCATGGCTGGGCCCCAGAGCTGGAACTCGGCGAAACACGCCTACACGTCGTTCATTTCTAATCGTGCTCAGTTCTAATTATTAAGATTGTCTCTAATTGTTCCTTGCCCCCTATGTAGTGGCCAGGAAGAGGCATAGGATAGAACAATTAGAAATGAAAGAATCTTGGCCCCCAACAAAAATCAAAGAACTTTCGAGTACTTGGAAGAAATGAGCAATGTCTAGGTTGAAGAATCATACCGTCGGAGATCTGGGACCCGATCCGTGATGGAGGACTGGCCATGGCAGGACGGGCCCGGGGAAGGGCCCGTGGACTGGAGGAGCGCACGGCCGACCTGTGCAGCGGACACCCAGCCCGGGAGCTTCGTGCCCACGTACTTCTTGAGCCACGGCTTGCCCCAGTCGGCCTCGAACCAGGTCACGCCGCGCTCCTCCTTCTTGGGGTCGAGGCCAGACCAGGCAGCCAGGCCACGGAACCACTGGGTGGCCAGGCCCGTCGACTGGTCGATGTTACCCATGTCCCAGCGCTCGTAGCCGTAGCGGGCTTTCCAGTACTTGTTCTCCTCGATCTTCGCGGGGTCGGTGAGGTCCTCCGCCACGAGCTTCCTCTTCAGCTGGCGATTGGCCTCGTTGTTGCCCGTTCCGCCGAAGGCCTCCCCGACCCTGAACTTGACAGGGCCGATGGCGTACATGAGGTTGTCGACCTCCTTTGAAGGGGCCCCAGGACACACAAATAAATACACACAAATAAAAATATCCCCCACATTTTCCCATAGTTTCAGGGTTTTTGTCTTCCCCCCCACCTCCCATATTTTCCCATATGTTATTGGGAGTCGACGATTAATTGTGTCTGTGTGTTTCTTTCCCTCCTGATCCTTGCCCTCCAGGAACTCCTGCCTCGTCGGCCGCATGCGGTAGCGGAGGCCCTGGGCGCCCTGGGAGCGCTCGAAGCCCACCTCGCCGACCCAGTAGCCGTCCTGCGTCTGGAGGTCGCTGGTCCCGTCCTTCTTCTCGAGCATCCAGTCCAGGCGGTAGCCGTTCCTCTTGTCATGGAGGAAGAAAGCTGCTGAGAGAGAGTCCCAGGCCCGTCCTTGAGGGCGCCCCGGGAAGGCGACGCCGGTGCAAAACTGCAGGGGCCAGGCTTTCGAGGGGGCCACAAGAGGCCTCCCGATGAGGCGCAGAGAGGCAACAGCAATCGGGCCGGGCATGTCTCCCTACAGGCGGATGGTGGACGAACAAAAAAAAACCTACCCAACACAAGTCTGCAAAAAAATGGTCAAACATATCGAAAACATCATCCCCATATCATTTTTTGGCAACGTTTGAATCTTCCTCCTGTTGAGGGACAGGCCCGACTTCAAAACAGCAGGCAGACGCCACCGAAAAGGCAGAGGAACGTCCAGAGCAAGCCGGGGGCCGCCGCCTCATCGAGGAAACGGCCCCACCCCCCCTGGACCCTGCCAGCCCGCCCGCACAGAAGTCCCAGAGAGAGACCCGAGAACGTTCCCAGCACCTCCTCGACCCTCGTCCTCGCCCTCCCTCCCCTCGATGTCCAGGAGGAGGTCCTCGCCCTCCCTCCTCGACTTCCAAGAGGTCCTCGTCCTCCCTCCTCGGCGCTCTCCTCCCTCCTCGTCCTCGCCCCCCCTCCTCGCCCATGCACTTCCGCCCTCCTCGCCCTGGAGGTAGGGACCCCCTTGTGAGGGAGCAAAACAGCACCTCCCACCCCGGGCCTCACTCCCCTTTAAGGGGGGCAGAGGGGGGTATACCTCTGGTGCCTCTCTTCCGAGACAGCCCAAAGTTGCCTGGCCCGAGCCCCACCTCGCAGTCGAGATCCGGAGTTGCTTGGCCCAGCCCCAAAGGGGGAGGCCCAGGGGTCAAGGTGGGGGTGGAGGTGCGCTTTCTTTGCGAAGCTTTCGTTGGACCGGCTCAGGGAGCGAATCATCGAGCCAGAACTGGCGATACAACGCGCCCAAGAGTTCACGATAGGCTCACGATAGCGAAACCGACTGGTCCTGGGGGGGGGCTATCGGCCTCTATCGGTGATAAATTGGCGATTGGGGGTCGATGCATTCCCCCCTGAGCCTTCCGTGGCAAATCATGGGAGCCTTCCATACCATCTTGCCGGCTCTTGCGAATCGAAGCGAATCGACGCTAGTCGGCGCTAATCGACGCTAAATCGACGCTGAATCCACGCTAGCCGACGCTACATCGGCATACCTCATCGACTCCCAGACTCTACTCGATGCTAGTCGACGCCGAAGACGGACTAAAGAGGGTACACCAGGCTCCCATGAGTTGCTACCAAATGAGCCTATCCCCTACAGACGTTGGCCCCCTCGCCCTTTCCCCATCCCCCATCCCCAGACTCCCGACGTCGTGATTTTTCGCAGCGTGGACTCCCCAGGAGAAGTCTGCACTTCTTCCCCCCTGTGGCCGGCCTTTTTGTTCCTTCCGGGTCGTTTTTCGGAGGTCCCATGGGCCCCGTGAGGAGGCCCCCGGAGGCAGAGAATGGCCAGAAGCGCCTCCCGCCGTGCTTCTTCTCACGGCGCGAGGCAATCTGAACCCGCCACACCGCTGCCTCTGACCTGCACTGCCCAAACTTCTCACGTAGCCTCGGCTCTGTCTTAGGTCGGGCATGTCCCCCTACAGGCGGATTTTGGACGAGAAAATGAGAAGAACACAAAACAACCAAACAATAAAAAATGACAAAGAATAGTTGAAACATCGTCCCCAGACTACGTTTGGACTATTTTGGAAATTTCCGCCTGTAGAGGGACAGGCCCGACTTAAACTTTGTCAGGGAGGCGTCGTAACCGAGACTGCGCCCGCATCTCTGCCCGGGTGTGACCGAAGCCTGCGCCCGAAAATGGCCGACTGCGCCCAGGTGTGACCGAGACGTTTGGCTCGGTCCCGTTTTCGGTCGCATGACGTCTTCGGCCACAGCTTCGGGCACACCTTCGGTCACCGATGTTCGGTAGTCGTTTACCTTTTCGGCTGAGAAAGGGCGGGGTGCTGAGTATCGTTTAACCGATCTCCACCCCCAGCGGCGTGGCCTGGGCCCCACTGGCCGATGTACCCCCCTAGATGGAGACATGATGCAGGCCGTTCCCTTCGGGTCTCGAAGGGTGCCTCCCCAACTGGGGTGGTCAGCCGGTGGGGGTCTCGAAGGGAGCGGGGATGGGGACTTGAGATCGGCGAAGCGATACCGAGGTGCCACGGAACGCCTCCCCCCCCTGCGGGCAATAGCTATATCCACATCCAGTGTGTCTTGGATTCTTGGGCTCTCTTCCCCAGAAACCGTAGACGCACTGGACATGGATAATAAAAATCTGGCCCCAAGAGGCTTGATTTTATCCACATCCGGTGCGCCTCGGCGTTGCGGCACCTCCTCCCCGAAAAGTCTACACGACGCTCTGGATATGGATAGGAGTACTGCCCGCACCCCCCCCGGCGGGCCGTCCTCTGAACGAGCCCGCCCCTGGGCGCGGGCGCGCCCGAGCCCGTGAAGGCGGCGGGGGCCGAGCTCCACGCGGCCAGCGCCGCGGCGGCCGCCAGCGCCCCGCGGGGCCCCCTTGCGAGCAGGGTGCGAAGCGGGCGGGCCCCGAGAGCAGCTCGGCGGCGCGCCGAGGGGCTACGGGCGGGGAGCCCAGGCAGGATCGCGTCGTGAAAAAAAAAATCCGGACGGCCAGTTTTTTTCGCCATGTTCGGCCCCATGGGGGCCCTCGCCGGGCCCTGGGGCTGCCCAAAAAGCGACGCGGGATGAAAAACCGGCCCCCCGCCCCCGGATGGGGGTCGCCATGGCCAGAATGGTCCCAGAGGGCCAGGGGACGCCAAAGACGGCTCCCTGAACGCGTCCTTCCCCAGCCACCAGGGTCAGGACTTCTGGGGACGCCGTCCTGAAAAAATCAGGACGTCGCACGTCTGGGAACGTACTGTGGAGGCAAGTCCACACGACACCTCCCACGAGACACCCAACCCCCTGAGACCCCATGGCGTCCATCGATTTCTGGTGTGGGAGCGTCGCGCCTTCCATCGCAAAAACATCGCGACACAAGAGACCCAGGGCACCCTGGAGGCGAGCGGGGTGCTTCTCGGCATGGGCCCCCACTGTACTGCAGGCTCGGGTCGCGTCGACCCTGGCGTTGGTTCCTGAGACCGCGCGGATCGTTCAACCTTGAACGATCGGCCGCTTCCGAAACGTACGATCGTCCAACGTCGACCGATTATGGGACGCTGGCGGCGTTCAACGTTGAGCGCCGGCGGCGGGGTCGCCGCCGGTCGACACGACGCGAACCAACCGTATCCGTATCCGCGCCCTCGCGGTCTCGATTCCAGGGAACGATCCCACGGATACGCGGTCGCAAAGATGCGTTCTGTGCAGGGCATCCGCTAGAACAGCGCCCCCGTATCCGCGAGGTCGCGGCCCAGGGCCACCACCGCCCGCGAGGCCACGCATGCGGATATGCTCTTGGCCAATGAAACGGGGAAGGTGAGATGGGGGCGGGCCTTCTTCACAGAAGGCGGCGGGGCTTCTCAGAAGGCCTCTGGCCTTCTAAGAAGTCGACTCTGTCTTCGGAGGAGGCTTAGTTAGAAAGCTTCTCAGGCCTTCTGGGAAGGACCGCTCCCTCTGCCTTGCCCCCTGCGCGAGCCGCCGAGCCACGGGTCCTATAGACCCTGGAATCTGGGCCGCTCCTCTGGGAGACCAGCTCTTCGTTCCGAGCCGTGGGTGGAGAGCCCGTGGAGAGCCCGTGGAGAGCCCCACGAGACCGACGACAGCGAGAAACCTCAAGGACACGTGTCCTCAAGTCGGGAGCGGCCGAGAGGGGGGCGCCCAAGAGGGGGGGGGGGGCCCAAATCGTGGCTGGCGGCACGTGCGCGACCCAGGGGGGGAAGGCCAGGGACGTCATGAGATAAGGAAACGCGCCATGAATGCGGAGGAAGTACCATGGCCCACGCCATGATATCCCTTCCCCCCCAGTCATCACCCCCCTCTTTGCCGCCCCCGAGAACCCTCCAGGGCCCGTTTCCTCAAGACCCGCTTGCTTCGGCTAGGCGTAAGGGTGACCCTGGGTAAGAGTGACCTCTGGTGCGCAGCTCTTGGGGGCGCGAGGGGGCCAAACCCGAGGGCGCGGGCCGCTTGTATCGCATCGCGCTCGGCGATCGGGGGGAGCCCGATGAGCCCGCACCAGAGTTCACTCCGGCGAAAGGTCACTCTTACGAGTAGTCGATTGCTTCAGGGCGGCCTGCGCAACCCGGGCATCTTCTCGCCTCGCGCGGCGCGCGCGCGCGCGCTCGGGGCCACTTGGCGGGGTGGGGCCGGCGCAGGGCGGAGCGCGAGGCCAGGGCTAGCACACGGCTAGTGCGGAGAGAAGTAGAGCGTGAATGATTCGTGCTCCTCCTCCTCCTCCTCCTCCTCCTCCTCCTCCTCCTCCTCCTCCTCCTCCTCCTCCTCCTCCTCCTCCTCCTCCTCCTCCTCCTCCCCCTCCGTATCCCATCGAATGCTCGCTTTGCGAAGATGACCGTCGATTTTTGGATTACCTCTCCTCCCTCCTCCCTCCTCATTCTCCAGCTCCTCCTCTCCTCCTCCTCCTCCTCCTCCTCCTCCTCCTCCTCATTCTGCTCCTGCTCCTGCTCCTGCTCCTGTTCCTGCTCCTGCTCCTGCTCCTGCTCCTGCTCCTGCTCTGCTCCTGCTCCTGCTCCTCCTGCTCCTCCTGCTCCTCCTGTTCCTCCTGCTCCTCCTGCTCCTCCTGCTCCTCCTGCTCCTCCTGCTCCTCCTCCTCCTCCTCCTCCTCCTGCTCCTCTCCTGCTCCTGCTCCTCCTGCTCCTGCTCCTGTTCCTGCTCTGCTCCTGCCTCCTCTCCTGCTCCTCCTCCTCCTCCTCCTCCTCCTCCTCCTCCTCCTCCTCCTCCTCCTCCTCCTCTTTTTCGTCCGTAGCCATTTTGGCTCAGGCTTTTCCGTGGGCCCCCCGCTCCTGGACTCACCCTGCGACCCCAGACTCACGGGGCAACGCGGCGGGCTTGAGGGGGGGGAGCAGGGCTTAAGGCTTTGGGCACAACGGGAATGGCGACGGGGAGCGGCCCGAGAGCGTGGCGGCATTCGGAGCCCAGGTGGCGCGACATCGCCGCGCTCGGCGCCACCGCCGCCCGACGTGCGGCGAGACAGCGGCGCCGAGCCGCCTGCGAGGCTGCCATCCAGCCCCTCGCGCAGGCTCGCGGCGAGCCTGGTTCCTGGAAGGACCGCGGGCTGGCAGCGAGGCTGGCGCTGGTGCTGCTTGCCCAGGGACGCGCTGTCCCTGGCTCCCGCCGCCACCGCCGGAACGCCGCGTGGCACGCTCAGCGAGCCCCGCCAGGCGGATTTGCCCACGCGTCCGTGGCGGGCATCGCGTGGGCCTCTGCAGGCCCCAGGCTCGGCAGAGGCAGCGCTGAGCCCACCCCGTGCGGAACTGCGCCGACAGTCGGCGTGCAGCTGGACACGAAGGCCCAGCGCGTGAACGTCTCGCCCCTCCCCGCTGGCGCACCCCAGGAGGTTGCCGCTGGCCTCCCCCCTATCCTGGCGAGGACGTTCCTCGTCCTGGTAGTGTTCCTCGCGCTGGCGACGACGCCGATGTTCGTCCAGATGCTGGTGTACTTCCTCGTGGTGCTGCTGGTGTTGGCCGTCGTCCCCACGAAGTCTCGGACTCGCAACAGATGGGCAAGCACGACCCGTGCTCCCACGCGCGCGACGTGCCCGAGGACGAGGACGGGAAGGTGGCGGAGCAGTCGCTCGACCGGGGATGCTCCGCGCTGGCTGCACAGGGAGCTCGGGCACGCTGAGCAGGCCAACCCTGTCGCGCCGTTCGTGTGGGCGCTCCTCCGCTTCAAGAAGAGCATGCTGGCCCTCGGCGACAAAGAAGAGATCATCCTGACGGTCGCGATGGCGACCGTGCGAGCGGCTTTCGGCGGAGACGACGGGCCCCACGCGGAGACGGACGATAGTCCCGCAGGTGCCAGCGCGCCGGAAGCGCCTCCTCGGGGCGCAGCTGCTCCTCAGGCTGCTCTTCACCACCCTGATGCTCCCGACGTGCGCCTGGACTCCACGGCGGACGTGGCTCGCGCCTTAGAGGTGGGCGACGCCCCCCTTGCCCAAGCGCACGCCCCTCCGCTGCGACGCCTCTCCCTGCCTCCCCAGCCTCGGCGTCGCCGCCGCGAACGACGCCCCCGACGGGGAGGCGGAGGAGAGCGACCCTCGGGCGCTTGCGGGAGATCCTCACCTTCCTCGCAGCGTGCGGCAGGCGCCCGAGCGATGCTGCAGGGGGCGAGGTTGGAGCTCTTGCTCGGCGAGCCCCGCGTGCGGCAGCTCTGAGGCAGCAGCCGACGAGCTGGACCCGTCACAGGGCGGCTTCGACTCCGGCTCGTCGGACCGACTTTCGTTTCATGGTCGGCGGTTCTGTGCTTGCGTGAGGTGCCGTTGCCAATCCGCGCTCCTGCGAGCGCCTCCATCTTCTACCTGATCGCCGTGAGGCTCGCTCCTGCGGTTGTGGTCGCACCTGGGTGCGCTCTCCGATCTGCTCCGATATGCTCCTCCTCTTATTCGTGGCCGTAACGGGCGTCGTAGAGGGGGGGAGGGGGGGGGCATAGCGTAACACCATGTAGCGCCTCCCCGTTGAAGGAGACTGTGGTTGGAGGCAAGGTGGCCCCAAGAAGCCCCAAAGCGACGCTGCAAGGAGGAGCCTCGTAAAACAAGCTGATAAGGATGCTAAGGAAGACAGGGGAGAGTTGGGTGGGAGGGCAAAAACGACAAGAGGAAGAATACAGCCATGGTGCTACCCCAAGGGACGTTGACCCAGGCACCAAGGAGCTGCCCTGGCCACGGCGAGCCGCAACACGCAACATCGGATAGGCCTCCCGGCACAATCAGGTCTGAGGAGCGTTCCGAGAACTTCTGGGATCCAAAACCTGGATAGAAAGGGCGCCCCAAGGGCGTGGAAAAGGCCTGTCGAAAAAAACCTGTACGGACCTGGAGAGAGCTTCCGAAGGACCTTCCCGCCGGAGAGCCTCTGGGCACGCATATAAAAGAAACGCTTAGAAAAGGCCTGCCGGAACACGCTGCCGGCTCGGACAAGCCGCGCTAGGGACTTTTCACGGAAGCCGGAAACACCTCCGGCGCTGCTCCATGTGCCTTGATAAGCGGCCCTTGGAGGGGGGGCCGGAATACTGATGCGCCTCCCTTGGAGGGGGGGCCGGATCATGAAGCAACCTCAGCAGGGGGGGGCCGGATCTTTAGTGGGTGGGGGGGGGGGGGGGGGGGGCGTGTATTGAGGCGCATGGGGTACCCTGCGGCTCTGGCTTCTCAATCTGAAGCCCTCTCAGCTCTCAGAGAGCTATCCGGGATCCAGAGCCCCTCCTTGAGTCCAGGGGGCTCATTCTTCCAGCGCCTTGACCGTACTCACTCCGGGGGCTCCTGCGCTCCCCGCCCCCAGAAGCTTATAGGAGCGAGGAGAGGCGACACCAGCACCACCCGGGGCGAGAGGAGGTGCGAGGAGGCAAGGAGGGGGATCTCCTCCCTGGCGGTGGAGTCCCCCCCCCCCGCTAGCTCGAGACATCCCCAGCCTCCAGCTCGGGGAGGCCTCGTGGGCCTCCTCGCTGGAGGTGGGCCCCCCCCTGGTGTTGTTGGCTTTTTTCGCCTCCCTCCGAAAAGCTGCCGCGGGCCGTGGAAAAGTACGCGCGGCCTAGGCCGACTCCCCCCGCCCCCCCCTCCCATGAGCCCTCCACGCTCGGCCGCACCGCCGCCCCCCAAGGTAGAGGAGGAGATGATGGGAGGGGGGGGGGGCGGGGAGGAGGGGGGGTTTTGATCAGGTGCAGCGCCAAGCGTGCACAAGCACAACTAGGCGGCTCGGGCGCAGGCCTGACCGAGGGAAAGGAGCCCGAGCACCTCCCCAACGGTTAGTGCCAGCAGGCGCAGCCAGGGGCCTACGCACCGTCCGCATCCTCGTCCACGACAACCAGGTCTCCGACCAGGCTGTCGAGGACGTAGTCTCCGACCAGGCTGTCTCCGACCAGGGGCGAGGGGGGGGGGAGAAGGGGGAAGAGGAGGAGACGGAGAAAGAGGAAGAGGAGGGAGGAGCCGGGAGGAGGGGGAGAAGGAGACGCAGGAGAAGGAGAAGGAACGGCGGCGGGGGAGGAGGAGGAGGAGGAGGAGGGAGGAGGAGGAGGAGGAGGAGGAGGAGGAGGAGGAGGAGGAGGAGCAGGGGGAGGAGCCGAAGGAGGACGAGGGAGGGAGCTCGACGGAGGGGAACGAGGAGGAGCGAGCGGCAGCCCAAAAAGGCAGTCGGGTCGGGCGCCCGCCGAGGCGGGTTTTGTTAGGGGGGCTCGCAGGCGCCTCGACTTGCAGAACGAGCCCCTGGGGCGCGGGGCCCGCAGCCGTCCACAGGCAGGCGGGGAGGACGAGGAGGACGAGGGGGAGGGGGGGCGAGAGGGAACGAGGAGGACGAGGAGGACGAGGAGGACGAGGAGGACGAGGACGAGGAGGAGACGGGGAGGACGAGGGTGACGAGGAGGGCGAAGAGGGTTTGATGGAGGAGAGGACGAGGAGGAGGATCACGTGAGAAGCGAAGCGCGCTGGTGGGGTGTCCGATCGGAGGGTCAGCCAGTCGTCCATGGGGGCTGGAGGAAGGGGGGGAAAGAAGACCAACGACCCATCCAATGTACGACGACCTAGAGATCCTGTGATGGTTTTTCCATGCGCGGTTCCGGAAAGTCCCAGCCCTTCTCTCCATGATAAGCTCTTCATCCTAATGTGTTGTTTGACGGTCCCAAAGCCCGACAAGGGCCCCGAGAGGCCAAACACGGGCAAAATCTTCGCCTGTTTTTTCCAATACGTTGGAGTCTTGGAGAGAAGGCCAAGGAGTTGGACGAATAGGCGAGATACGAGGGAGAAGGCGAGGGATGCGGCGGAGGCAGGGGGACGCGCGGGAGAGCAGATTCGAGATCAGATCAAGTTTTGTTAGTTTTGCCCTGGGAGGGAGGGGCGGAGAGGAGGAGGACGAGGAGGAAACGCACGAGGAGGAGAAGCACGAGGACGAGAAGCACGAGGAGGCGAAGCACGAGGAGGCGAGGGACGAGGAGGAGCAGCACGAGGACGAGAAGCCGAGAGGGACGACGAGGAGAAGCACCAGGAGGAGAAGCACGCGGAGGCGAAGGACGAGGAGGCGAAGCACCAGGAGGAGAAGCACGAGGAGGAGAGGGACGAGGAGGAAGAGGACGACGAAGAGAAGCCCCTGGAGGAGGAGCACGAGGAGGAGAGGGACGAGGAGGACGACGAGGAGTAGAAGCACGCGGAGGAGAGGCAGAAGGCATCCCCCCCAACTTGGAGCGCCTCGGTGGCCGCGGTCCTGGACGAGCCGCCGGGCGGCAGGGGGCTCCTTCGTGGGCTGCCGCGCGCAGAGA
>CAUYUJ010008318.1:0-7500 GCA_963575745.1 Prorocentrum cordatum
GTAGTAGTAGTAGTAGTAGTAGTAGTAGTAGTAGTAGTAGTAGTAGTAATAATAGTAGTAGTGATAGTAGTAGTAGTGGTAATAGTAGTAGTAGTAATAGTAGTAGTAGTAGTAGTAGTAGTAGTAGTAGTAGTAGTAGTAGTAGTAGTAGTAGTAGTAGAAGAAGAAGAAGAAGTAGAAGTAGTAGTAGTAGGAGTAGCAGTAGTAGTAGTAGTAGTAGTAGTAGTAGTAGTAGTAGTAGTAGTAGTAGTAGCAGCAGCAGTAGTAGTAGTAGTAGTAGTAGTAGTAGTAGTAGTAGTAGTAGTAGTAGTACTAGTAGTAGTAGTAGCAGTAGTAGTAATCGTCGTCGTCGTCGTAGTAGCAGCTTTAGTCGTCGTCGCGTCGTCGTAGTAGTTAGTAGTAGTAGTAGTAGTAGTAGTAGTAGTCGTCGGTGTGGCCGCGATAATTTGAGTAGTAGTCCGAATCGTGGCAGTAGCAGTGGTAGTGGCAGTAGTTGTCGATGTCGAAGTTGTATTTTGTAGTATGAGGGGGGTACAGAAGCCCTTTGGGTGGTTTTCAATATGCACCATGCAGCCAGCAACACTCGGAAACATCTTGTAAGCTTCCAGAACCGTCCGAAAACGTTGAATACATATATATATATGTATATATATATATATATATATATATATATATATTTGAATGCCTCCGAGCAGTTCAGCAAGCCCACGAACGCATTCACATGACGTATGCATGTCGTATTCGTCTTGATAATGTCGAAATCTTCTTTCAAATCCTCCGGGTCCAGCTCCTGCTCCTGATCCTCCTCCTCATCCTTCTCCTCCTCAACGCCGGTCGTGGTGACGAGGGTCCTGCCCTCGCGCCCGCAATTTGCCGAAATCATCGTCGTCGTCTTCTTCCTCCATCTTCTTTCTTTCCTATTTCTGCTCTTCATCCTCCTCTTCCTCGTGCTCATCTCCCTCCACACAGCTTTGGATGGACAACGAGGCACAACCCAAATGGGGCTACAGACCGGATCACCATACGGCAGCTGCCAAAACACGCAAGGGAGGATATTGGGAACACATCTCATATTTCAAGGATTCCGTAGACAAGCTCCGAGATGGTGCGTCGTCGTCATCATCATCACCATCAGCAGCATCAGCATAATCACCATCACTTTCGCCATCGCCATCATCACCATCGCCATCACCATCATCGCTGATCTTAATTACCGTAATCATCTTCATCACCAACATCGTCATCATCGTCGTCGCCGTCATCTTGGCATCACCATCACTGCCATCACATCACATTCACCATCACCACCACTGTTATCGTCATCGCAATCGTCATCGTCATCATTGTCATTTTCATCACCATTACCGTCACCATCACCATCACCATCATCATCACAGTGTCAACATCATCATCATAATCATCATCATCATTGTTGTCATGATCATATCGTGATCATCGTCACCACCACCACCACCATGATCATCATCATCATCATTATCACATCATCATCATCGTCATCATCATCTGGACCATCATCATCAAAATCGTCATCATAATCACCGCCATCATCATGACCATCATCATGATCATCACCATCATCATCACCATCATCATCACCATCATCATCATCATCATCATCATCACCGTCACCGTCACCGTCATCATCATCATCATCATCATCATCATCATCATCATCATCATGAGCATGATCATGGTCATCATTACCATCATCAGCACCAACACCAACACCAGCGTCAACACCAACACCATCATCAAGCACACCATGTCCATCACGATCGTCATCACCATTACGACCATCACCATACTCGTCGTCATCACTATCAGCATCATCACCTTCAGCATCAGCATCAGCATCAGCATCAGCACCAGCCTGAACATCAGCATCAGTATTATCACCATGACCACCAGCATCAACATCAGCATTAGCATCAGCATCACTATCATTTCCGACGCCACCTAGAATCAACAGCACCAGTCATGACGAGTCCTGAACACATTCAGAGCACCTCCGCAAACCGCTGCCGAGCATCCGTCGAACACTTTCCAGACCCTCGTCACTTTGCCTCCATAGTCAGGGGCAACGTTAGGGGGGACAGGCTCAGGTTGGGATGTATCGACATCCAATTGCCCACTGATCGCCGATAAAGCCGGTAGGGGCCCGATGGCCCACCCCGCCCAGGAACGTTTGGTTCTGCTATTGGGCCCCCATCGCCGATTTATCGGCGATGTATCGCCGGTTCCAGGTCGATGCTCCCCTGTCTGAGCCAGTCCCTTCCTATCGTTACCCCTCATTCTCAGGCGTCTTTCCCCCCAACACCGGCTAAGAGTGAGGCACACCGCTGCGAAGGCGCGCGGCGCGCGCGCGCTTCTGGCGCGCGGCGCGCCTGCGTCTGCCGAAAATATTCGGATCATCACGCGGCGTGATGGGAAGCGAGCGGAGGAGGAGGAAGAGGAGGAGGAGGAGGAGGAGGAGGAGGATGAGGAGGAGGAGGAGGAGGAGGCGTGGAGTGGAGTGGGCGCCATCGCGAAGTGAATTCCAACCGACTACCTCGCAGGCCTTGCTGCCTGCTGCCTGCGAGTCAGAGCAGAATGGCCGCATCCTTGGGGAATCCGATCCACGTACTCCCGACGAGTATTGGGCTTCGAGTGTGCGCGCTGTTTCCTTACAGGCTGTCTCAGCACCTCGCCGATGAAATACCCGCAGCTCGTGCATCACCAGACTCCGAGGATGGAATGACGCGAGGCGGATGCACTCCGTTCCCGCCGAGATGCAGGTGCAGCCCTCTAGGGCAGTGAGCTGCGTGGCCGTCCCCAGGTGTGAGGACGAAGCAAGGGGGCCGCCGCCACTCCTGGAGGGTGTCGGCGGAGGCAGATCCCCTGAACACTAGACGCTTCTTGCCGCACTCGCTGAGGGAACACGTGGTGGGGAGAACAGACAAGGAGGGAGGGGAGGGATTACGGGGAGGAGGGGTCGGTCCCGCCTGAGATGTTCTTGACGGAGCGGAGGTCGCCCGCTGTCCGCCAGCTTTCGCTGATCTGATTCGGAGCTTCAAGCCCCGCCCGAAGCAGGCGACGCCTGACCATAGCCGCATCCCTTATCACTTGTCACAATCTCGCCCGATCCTCAGCACTAAGACACATTGCCACCTCTCCAACTCGTCCGCACACGAGTTATTTGCTACCAGCATCCTTGGACCGTTCTTCTGCATGATGGTCTGGGGTTTTAAGTGGGACTCAACTTCGAGAAGATAACTGAGTGACGTGTCACGATCCGAGTCGACGCTGCTGCTTAATCAACTCCCATATTGCTAGTTGCCCCCATATGGCACCTCATACCTATCCAGCTGCCTGAGGCAAACCCCGCCACCGTGTCTGTGCGACAGCGCAGCAGGAAAGAAGCTGAGTGCAGGAACAGCGCAATTCCGACACGCGGTCTGATAAGGACGGGACGTGAATTTGACCTCTTCGCCCGCGCGGCAAGAAGGAGGTCGAGTTCACAACCCGCGGCAGCTCAGGGAGTGGTCTGCATTGGGGAGGGTCGTGGTCCCGACATCTTCTTCGTCCGCGTGGTAGGGAGGAGGAGGAGGAGGAGGAGGAGGAGGAGGAGAAGGAGGAGGAGGTGGAAGAGGACGGCTGATGATGCTGATGATGATGCCGATACCACTGATGATGATGATGATGCTGATGCTGCTGATGATGATGATGCCGGTGATGATGATGATGATGATGATGATGATGATGATGATGATGATGAGGATGATGATGCTGATGATGCTGATGATGATGCTGCTGATGATGCTGAGGCTGATGATGCTGCTGATGATGATGCTGCTGAGTGAGTATGCTGATGCTGATGCTGGTGATGATGATGCTGATGATGTTGTTAATGATGATGAGAAGGAGGAGGAGGAGGAGGAGGAAAAAGAGAATGAGGAGGATAATAATACAGCTTCGAGCCCAAGGAGGACAAGGAGGAGGAGGAGGAGGAGGATAATGAGGTTAAAGCTTCGAGCCTACGGAGGAGGAGGAGGAGCGGGAGGAGGAGGAGGAGGAGGAGGAGGAGGAGGAGGAGGACGAGGAGGGGACGAGGAGGAGGATGAGGACGAGGAGTACGAGGAGGACGAGGAGGAGGAGGAGGAGGATAAGGTTAATGCTTCGAGCGTACGCCTACGGAGTAGGAGGAGGAGTAGGGATGATGATGATGATGATGAGATGATGATGATGATGATGATGATGAGGAGGAGGAGGAGGAGGAGAGGAGAGAGGAGGAGGAGGAGGAGGAGGAGGAGGAGGAGGAGGACGAGTGGCGGGAGGAGGCGGAAGGGGGAGATCGGAGAGCCTTCTCGCGCACTCTCGGAAGGATTTCAGGGGGGGGGGGTACGGGTTGTCGGGGGACTCGTTGGTTGTTTTCGGAGGTTTTTGGCATTCCCTGGAGGTTTCTGGAAAGACACGTGGGAAGGAGGAGGACAAGGAGGAAGAGAGGGGAGGGAGAAATAGAGTTGGGAGGAGAGGAAGGGGGGCAGGAGGACGAGGAGGAGGACGAGGACGATGACGACGAAGACCAGCAGAAGAAGCAGCAGGAGGAGGAGAAGAAGGATGGACGCGACGAATTGGAGGACGGCGACGAGGCCGCGCCAAGCCGTGCAAGCGCGCCACGTCGTCGTCGTGGTTCTCGTCGCTATGGTCGCGGCCGTAGTGATCGTCATCGTCATGGCCGTTGCCGTGGTGGTGGTAGTCTTCATTGTGGTCCTCGTCGCTTTCGTCGCGGCCGTTGCGGTCGTCGTTGTGGTCGTGGTCGTGGTCGTTGTCGTAGTCGTGGTCGCCGGCGACGTCGTCGTGGTACAGTCCAGATTTTAGGGTAAGGCTCACGTGCGTTTCGACACGGGTTCAATGATCTTCAGGTACTTCCCATGAGGCCTCCCTCGGCGCTCATCGTGCATGTACCCGCGGAACTGCGGCCGACAACGGGCCTCCCTCGCTGTTGGAGATCACTTAGTCGTCGTTGTCACCATCGTCGTGGTGATCGTGGTCGTCGCGGTCGTCGTCTTCGTCGTCGTCGTCGTCGTCGTCGTCGTCGTCGTGGTCGTGATCGTGGTCGTGGTGGTGGTGGTGGTCGTTGTTGTTGTTGTTGTTGTTGTTGTTGTTGTTGCTGTTGTTGTTGTTGTTGTTGTTGTTGTTGTTGTTGTCGTTGTCGTTGTCGTCGTCGTCGTCGTCGTCGTCGTCGTTGTCGCAGTTGTCGTGGTCGTCGTGTTGTTGTTGCTGCTGCTGTTGCTACTGCTGCTGCTGCTGCTGTTGTTGTTGTGGTTGTGGTTGTTGTTGTTGTTGTTGTTGTTGTTGTTGTTGTTGTTGTTGTTGTTGTTGTTTTTGTTGTTATTGTTGTTGTTGTGGTTGTTGTTGTTGTTGCTGCTGCTGCTGTTGTTGCTGTACTCTCATTTCTGAAGAATGATTATTGCAGATCCCCCCCGTCCTGTGCACCATTGTTTTTTCGAATGACGTGCCCTTCCCGGGGCTCGCACCTTTTTTTCAGCAGGGAAAGTCTTGAGGGTCAAACTGTGTCGGTGCCCTCCGGTTTACAACAACAACAACAACGGCTCCCGCCTTCTAGTTCCTCACAAGTTATTGAAGAATCGCGCTCTCGCTTGGGACTTCCTTGCAATTTACCACCGTATCGCGGCTCCCGTTTGATACGTCCTCACAATTTATTGAAGAATCGCGCTCCTCTCGACACGGTTGCAGTTCTCAATATCCTTCCGCCCCGCTCTCCCAACATCCCGCTTCTTTTTAGGGTCCCACAGAATTTGTTTCTGACACCAGTTCGCAGCTGTCCGTCCCCCGGTGGGGGTATCCACGATCTGTTCTTTTAAGGGGGTGGTACGTGGCGCTGTTTATGGCGCGACCCATGGTGAAACTCATGGTTAACCTGTGTTGAAGTGGCTGGCGCAAGCCATGGCGCAAGCTGAATCGCCACTCACAGCGCAAATCATCGTCCTGCCTCCTTCTTGCCCCTCCCCTCCTTTCCTCCGATCCCTTCGTCCTCATTCTCCCCTGTTATCTGTTACCCTTCGTTTCAAAGGCTTAGCCAACCACGCGTGGCAGGGAATGAGTATGCCCCCCCGAAAGAGGGTGCGATCGAAGACGAAGAGGGCGGGTATCCATGGTTTGGGATGTGCATATTGAATGACGCGAGCAGATAAGAGCGAACAGTTTTAAGATTATTGTTGTTGCTGTTGCTGTTGCTGTTGCTGTTGGTGTTGCTGTCGTTGTCGTTGTCGTTGTCGTTGTCGTTGTTGTTGTTGTTGTTGTTGTTGTTGTTGTTGTTGACGAAACCACTCATTGGCGCTCAGTGGCGCCGGCCCCAATCCCCCTCCCCGGCGCAACGCAACGCAACGGAACGCACGTTTTTTCCCGAATCCTATAGGATTCCAATGGGAATCCTATAGGGTCTCTGCGAACCTTTTGGGGTTCCGAAAGAAATCCCACAGGAATCCTATAGGGCCTCTGCGAATCCAATGGACATCTCATGGGAATCCCAGAGGAATCCTATGGGACTTTTTACGAATCCTATGGGAGTCCCATAGGAATCCAATGGGAATCCTAGTGGGCCTTTGCGAATCCGATTGGAATCCGATGGGAAGCCTGTAGGAAACCTATAGGGCCTTTTATGATTCCGATGGGAATCCCACAGGAATCCCATGGGACTCCTATAGGGTTTTTCGGATTCCTATGGGGATTCCATAGGAATGCTTCGGGAATCTTATAGGACCTCTACGAAGTCTGTAGGAGTCCTATAGGAATCCCAGAGGAATCCCATAGGGCCTCTACGAATCCTACAGGGATCCTATAGGATTCCAATGGGAATCTTAGAGGGCATCTACGGATCCGATAGGAATCCACTTGGAATCCTATAGGGCCTGATTCCTATGGGGATCCTATAGGAATCCAATGGGTATCCTGTAGGGCTTTCGCGAACCCGATAGGAACCCGATAGGAAGCCTGTAGGAAACTTGTAGGGCTTCTCCGATTCCAAGAGGAATCCCATAGGAGTCCTATAGGGCCTCTACGAACCCTGTAGGAATCCCAGAGGAATCCCATAATAATCCTATAGGGCCTTTTACGAATCTTATAGGAATCCTATAGCAAGCCTATAGGAATCCTATAGGGCCTCTGCGAATATTGTGGGATTCCCATATAAGTCTCATAGGATTCCTATAGCGCCTTTACGAACCCTATAGGACTCCTATAGGAACCTGATAGGAATCCCAGAGGGCCTTTACATATCCTATAGGACTCCCATAGGAATCCGAAAAGGCCTCTACGAGTCCTATAGGAATCCTATATGATTTTCATAAGTATCCTATAGGGCCTCCACGAATGCTTTTTAGGAATCCTATAGGAATCTTATAGAAATCCTGGAGAGTCTCTACGAATCCTATAGGAATCCAATGGGAATCCTATGGGGGTCCTATAGGGTCTCTTCGA